>JAUCBJ010008919.1:0-20047 GCA_032718475.1 Nemertoderma westbladi | reverse complement strand
CAGTTCGTGGATGGTGAGTTTTGCGAGAAAAATTATCATTGGTGAAATTCAATATTCCTCCTGATGCAATTTCTGGGTATTCTTCCGCCCCACGGTTTTCAATACGGCGAGGATTTCGTCGTTGTGTTCCACTTATGCTAGGTGGCAAATCATATTCCTCTTCCACCCATCCCTTTTCAGCAAAACGTCTATGAAAAGCATCGATGAAATGCATCTTTGAGTCTATTGCATCCTTTCCATGAGTTTCATTGTACTGCTCTACAGAGGAAGCAACATGGTCCAATTCGCTTAACAATGAATTCGCTCTATAACATCTCGCTGCTAATTTGGCTTCCTCAAGTTCAGATGCGATACGTTGTTGTCGACTAGCCAATTCTTCTCCTTTCCTTCTGCGTTCGTCCTCCTCAAGCTGTTGTTTACGTTGGGCCTCGATTTTCAAACACTGATCTTCCAGCTCTTTCTTTCTTCTTGCTATTTCATTTTCTTGTTCAATACGCATAGCATCATCAACCATTCGTTGGCGATTTGCATCAGTTTCGCGTTCAATTAGTGCCTTCTCGATTTCTGCTAAACGATCCGCCTTAACACGCTCAGCTTCTCTTCGAACCCTCCCACGTTCAATCTCAGCTAATCTATTTGCTGCTTCCATATCTAATTTCTTGGCCCTTATCGCGCATGCTTCAGACTCCAGTAAATGTGTTTCTTCCACACTCAGTTGCGATATATTTTGCTCTAATCGCTTCAACTGTGTTTCTGCCAGTTGCCTACTACGCCGAATTTCTTCTTCTCGTTCAAATCGAAGTTGTTCGCGTTTTGCTTGTTGCCCATCTTCGCTCAACCTCCTCACGGTTAATAGTTGCGAGGCTGAAATCGACAACGAACTCACGGAACCCTCACACCGGGTTTTACTCGCCACCGAATGAGCTCCCTCGTTAATGATTTCCGAATATTCGCTGGCCACTTCATTTGCCTTAGTTGGTAGCGGTAAACCGGGTACTACCACACCCTTCTGAAATAGATAACGCTCTAACTTATTTATGTACAGGTACACATTTACCCATTCATTCAACTCGAATTCTTCTGAGTCAAAGTTTATTTGTGCCTCCGATGCATCGGCTAAACTTGCGCGGAACTCCTCGCGTATTGCCCGAATTCGATTTGTTATCGAAATAAAGGTAGCACGAATACTTTGTAACTTAGTGTACAGGTTGGTAAGAGTTTTAAATTCCCGCCGTTTTTCTGCCAGGCCTACTAATTCTTGCAGTTTATTACTTTGAGTAAATATTAATTGATTATATTCATCCTGTAATATGCCTAGATTTACAGGTTCGTACTCTTGCCTATCTAATACTCTTATTAATTTATTTGTAGCACTAGTTACTTTAGCCATATGTCCACCAGCACTCCTGCTGATAGTTGGACCTGGTGTTGATGTTTCACTCCCACTGTCACTATGTGGGTCGGGTACATTGTTGTAGGGATGTGAGCCAAATGTCTGGGATTGACCACCGTCATCGTCTATAACTTCTGTTACAGTAGCGGTACCCACAGTAATTGTCGTAGGTTCAGTAATGTCCACAGTACTGTCAGGTACTGAAGTGTCTAATTGCTGACTAGTTGTCTCACCAGCCGTCTCGTAATACTCCGTTAATGGAGGGTCAGTGTTGTTGTTCTGACTCATTGTTAAAAGGTTGTCAAGTTCGGTGGTATTATTAAAACAATGTCAACTATATATATAATTATATAAATTATATATACCTTAAAATTGGTCTATTATACAAATTATATAACACCAAAACGTTGTGTTGTATATATATAACAGCGAAAATATTTCCAAATTAATCAAATATTTTATATACACTTACCAATGTATATTTATGATGCAAATAAAGGAGCTATTTGCACGGCTACCACAATTGTAAATTGGGTAAAATGAGATGAATTTTAAAACCTTTATTATTTTGGTAAAATAATAAATTTTAAATTTTTACAAATAACGCCAAATTCCCAGAAATTATATATATTGGTATGCGAGGAATACTCAATATATACCGGTATGTGTTTTACAAACCTTTCAGGCTGCCATAATTCACTCAATAGATCTCACAAGTACAAAGATTTAACACTACGACCAACCTCAGAATCGGTGTACCGTCGTTCGCGTCCCAATTCGTAAGTGACTCTAACTTAGTCCTCACCAATGTACCAAGCATTGACGTTCACAGATCCGGAACCAGTTGAAGTGATGAAGTTGAGTACCTGGAAGTTGTACGGAGAATAAATATGGTTGCCTTGAAATTAATTTAATAAATATTTCAATTAAATAATTTTGCGTCCAAAATTAAAAAATTAAAACAAATTTTAAATTTTGCTAAATCTAAATTAAATTCAAATTCAGTGACGCAGTCACAATACTAGATTATTGACTGTTGCGTTCTGTGCTCAAAAAACACTGAACAACGAAATGTAAGCCGACTACTGATTCGAATTGACTCAGATAGATTGCTTACTAATATCCTACAGCGTTTGAATAAACCACCCGTTCCAAGGCAAAACTAATATTTCTGAAATGTTCTAAATGTTGCTGCTAATTAAGGCAAAAAGGTGATACCCACATTTAAATATCACATGACTGAGTCAAGCTAAATTTGCTATATTGTAATCTAGATTTAGCGTAGTACTTTCAATATAATATAGGAATAATTTTGTAATAAATATAAATTGAAATCTGACAGCCGAGTTCCGTTAATTATCGGCTATGAGCCGCTTTTACGCAGGTCCCATTTCCAAATAATGTCATTTTGGCTTCTCCAAAACTGTAATACTTCCAATGAACCAACCGAAAGGGAGTCTGTCTATTATGGATGATCAAATAGCTAACCAGCCCACCGTGTGACAGTGAATGATCCCCAAATCGAAAGTCGGCCTAGTGATAGAAATATATATAATCAGAATTGTTAGTCCCCCAAATAATCTCAAATGAAATGTAGAATCGAAGCACCTATTTTTACTGTCGATTCCCCTCCCAAAACTAGGAATGGTTGGAAATGGGTTGGGCTGGTCAATAATCTAATGCGGTAATACGACCTTTAATCCAAAATGTACTAATTAAATCAAAAAAATCCTAGGGCCTACTTATTCAGCATATAACCGTCTCAGCCGTCGAAGGAATATTTCTGTATTGCACCCCACCCCCCTGCCCCAAATGAACCCCAGTGTTCCTCGCTTAATTTTGAACCCCTTCCAGTGTAGTGTTGCAGGCCTACCGATGGGCGATAGGCTATACTTCCCTGTTCATTATACCGGTATACTGGCCGGATTTTGCTTCATCTCATACCCTCTCGCCTGTGGAATCGCCGGCAGATCGCTCCCGGTGAAACTACTCCATTATCCTGTATGTTATTTCCATAGGCCTACTCCCTACTGCCATGTGCCATATGTTGAAAATTGTCCGTTTTCAGATTGTAGACGGACAATTTAATCGAATCAGTCAATAACAGATTTAGGATTTACGGCATTTCACATTTCACTTGAAATTACAATGTCAAAAGAACAAACAACAGGTATAATTCAGTAATTATAATTATGACCAAATGACAAATTGTTGTTGTTATGCAGTTGTGCAGGTGCTGCAGTTAGCAGTCTGCTTAAGTACTGAAGAACACGAAAGCGAATTCTTAATAATTAAAACTCACCAAATGACTGAATGACAAAGTGACATGTCCCTTTTTAAAAATGTTGGGCGCGAAATTCAAACTTTCTATGATTTAGTATACTGTATAGAATAATTATTTACTATATTTAATACCAGTTTGTAATGGGGAAACTTAATTGATAATGCAATTTCTATTTTGTCAAAAAAATTATTTGTAAACCATCAAAAACAGTATACTAATCGTATTTATATACAGCTTATCGAGAGCAAGGAGCATACCAATAAGGCAATAATACAAGTTAGATATGCAGATAATGGCACTAGATGGCGTCAAACTTTTAGTAATGCATTATTTAACTGAAAATAGTCGATATTGTACCGCAACCAACTTTATCAATAAAAATGGTGTTTTGAGCTTAAAATTAGTAAAATAAGTAATCTAAAATACATAGTTAGTAACAATAGATAGTGTTCTAGAACAAATTTTTTTTTTCAACAGAGGCAAGAAGTGGTTGGGAACTATATCCTATTGACAAAAATTCACAAAATAGTTAGTGGAAAAATCTGTGGGGTGGAGGGGGTAAAGTAAAAAAGTGCCTATAAAACTATCTTAAAAATAACTAGCTACCTGCCTGAAATTATAACATTTATAATACTGAAATTTATAAAGCAAAATTTATTTTTTTTAAATACTAGCTATTTTGAATTTTAGAAATTACTAGAAATATGTTCTAGAACATTATATTTTATTTTATTTATGTTCTAGAATTGTCAAATAACATTTATATGGTGTTCTAGAACTCTCCATGGTTGCCATAGTATCAACTATTTATGTTTAAAACTGTAGTGGCATACGGAACAGTTAGCGTTTGTTTGTTTGTACAGCTATAGAAATCGACATGGTTGCGACTTATCTCGAAGTTTTTTGGTGTTTCGGTACCACTCCGAGGATTGCAACACTATCTGACTATATTTTCCAGAATTTTAATAGCATTTTGTTCTTTTTAACGCAAATTAATCGACAAAATCTACCCATAAATTGCCAAAATCTGTGCTGATTTGCTATCCCTAAAATGTAAAACCATTACCATTACAGGCCCGCTTTCGCGCTGCTTTTTTATTTGAGGAATTCTGAACTTTTTTTTTGAGCTGTTTTTTTTAGCTTTATTCTATATTTTAGGTTTTAGTATTCGAAAATTCTCAGATTCATCTTGAAGCAATTAATTTCTAGAAATTGTTTTAACTAAAAAAATCTTGAAATAAAGCTCAAAAAAAAAAGCAGCGCGGAAACGGGCCTTTAATAACGATTTTAATTAAATACAACAGCTATTAGATTACATTGCACAGTTAATATTTGGTTAGAGTCTGAGAGATACAGTAGTGACAGAACAAACACAGCCTAACCTAAATTTGGCAAGCAACGCACTTCTTGGTAGCTGGGCCATCAGCATTACTACCACGAGTCATTCATCTGGAGTCAAGTTCTACACGAAGTGGGGCCTTCGCGCAGCACGTGAAATGAGTTAATGCTAAGTATCAACTCGAAAGGATTATAAAAACATAGGAGAAGATTTTCCCGGAAAACGTTAACCCTCTAGCGGGAGACTGGGTAACTGAAGAAGGAAGGATTAGTTTCCCTACAAAGCCACAGCCTATGGTCTATTACATATCTACCAAGTTTCCGATTGACGGATCATAAATAACGAAATGTTGGAAGGTTTTCACTTTCATACATTTAGCCCTCTAGCGGCATATTAAAGAACTACGGATCGATCACCTTCCTCACAAAGACGAGGCATGTGGTCTAGTACATACCGGTACTGTATATTCCAAAATTCAGCTTAAATAGATTAAGATCAAGGAATTCGCGAAGGTTATCACTTTCCTACATTTCGCCCTCTAGCGGCAGACTCGAAAACTCCGGACCGATTACTGTCCACACAAAGACTTAGGATGTCTTCTAGTACATATATGACAAGTTTCAGCGTAATCAGATCATAAACAACTAAATGGAAGAATAATTTCACATTCGGGACATTTCGCCCTCTAGCGGCAGACTGGAGAACTGCAGACAGATTAGCCTCCTTTGAAATTTACAGCTAATGGTCTAGTACATACTTCCCAAGTTTCAGCTTAAACGGATTAAAAGCAAAGAAATGGGTGGCCATTTAATGTTTAGACATGTGGCCCTCTAGCGGGAGACTGGAAAACTTCGGACCGATTACAATCCACACAAAGACTCAGGATGTTATCTAGTACATATATGACAAGTTTCAGCGTAATCAGATCATAAACAACTAAATGGAAGAATAATTTCACATTCGGGACATTTCGCCCTCTAGCGGCAGACTGGAGAACTGCAGATAGATTAGCCTCCTTTGAAATTTACAGCTAATGGTCTAGTACATACTTCCCAAGTTTCAGCTTAAACGGATTAAAAGCAAAGAAATGGGTGGCCATTTAATGTTTAGACATGTGGCCCTCTAGCGGGAGACCATTGCACTGATGGTGTCTGAAAGTCTCTCAAAAATCTCAACTTTTGCTCATATTGATACCTACAAATTTTCAACTTGGCAGCTTTAAATCCGACAAAGTTATTAGCATGTCAAAATCGTAACGACGACGACAACGACGACGACGACAACGACGACGACGACAACGACGACGACGACGACGACGACAACTATTTGCATAAATTGACCCACCCCCTAACAGTGTCAATTCGCTAAGGCTCCGCCAACTTCGTGGCTCGCCCCACAGTCAAAGTCAACTGTAAACTTTAACTAAGAAAGCATTCACGTGGACCGCTGTTAGCACAAAGATTTTTAAATTAAGCTATATACTTTTTGTTTCCTTGTTATGTTAAACTTTTTATTTAAGTTAAATATATTTCGAATCGAATAATTACTGCATGAATAGCTACGCGTCCATGTGTAGAATACCAGGATTTCACTTCTCGGTTGACTTTTTATTTGAATTTTATATATGAATATAATTTTTTTTATCTTTATTAGGTGTTTTTAAGTGTTTTATAGCGCTTAATTTGATCTTATAACCTGTACATATACTAATTCCTTTATTTTTTGGTTAGATTCAGCCCTTCTGTAACCTGTGTTTTTGGTGAAAACGTGGTATTCTTCAAATGGGGAACTGCAAAGTGAAATATAACGGCAAAAAGTCCGGTATTCTTCACATGGGCCTAGCTACGTAATATACCCACCACCAGCTGACTGTTTCTAAAAGAGGGGAATTTAAAAAGTTGAAATCTAAATAGTTTGTAATATGATTGATTTGTTTATTAAATAGAATAAAATAGCTTCGCGCCGGTGCAAAACTATGCAACATTTGAATGCTCATATCTCAGCTATTTTTCAACGAAAATCAAATTGTGTTACATATTTGGAATCCTTGCATGGCCAGCTTTCCGCTTGTAACTGGTGTAATATCGCTGAAGACACTTTTTTTAAACGCTTGTAGCTAAAGATTTAAAGCAAAAATAAAAATTATGGCTCACCCACGGAGGAGGAGGGAGGTGAAACTATCTCTGTTCCAAATTTCATGCAATCTCATCACGATTTGTAGAAAAATTTGGGGGGGGGGGGGCAGGTACCTGAATAACGACACTATATTCCAGGACATGGTGTACTTCGTCATGTTAAGGAATATAATTCGACACGTGTAAAATATAATTTGTACTTCAAGGAATTATTTCAAAATAATTATTTAGTGTTAATTGAATAATTAACGCGTTGTAGTTTTAAAAGCTAAGGTAGAAAAATAACTGCGGCAGGACTGTTTGTCTGTCAGTCTGTCTGTCAAAAAATAAGGAAGCATATTATGTAGTAAAAACATTCGCTATGGGGGTTTTCTAGGTCTCTGATTTCATTTCTGAAGTCCTTTTTTACGACCGACCAACTCTAGGCTGACTGTGTCTGTATGTATGTCTGTTTGTCTGTCAGTGTGTTTGTCAAAAAATAAGGAAGCATATTATGTAATAAAAACATTCGCTATGGGGGTTTTCTAGGTCACTGATTTCATTTCTGATGTCAGTTTTTACGACTGACCAACTCTAGGCTGTCTGTGTCTGTATGTATGTCTGTTTGTCTATCAGTCTGTCTGTCAAAAAATAAGGAAGCATATTATGTAATAAAAACATTCGCTATGGGGGTTTTCTTAAGGACTCTGATTTCAGTTCTGATGTCAGTTTTTACGACTGACCAACTCTAGGCTGTCTGGGTCTGTATGTATGTCTGTTTGTCTATCAGTCTGTCTGTCAAAAAATAAGGAAGCATATTATTAAATAAAACAAGTAACAACAAAAAACAATAGAAACATGTAATGGGTGTGTCAGAAGGTGTCATGAAAACATTCGCCATGGGGGTTTTCCCGGTCGCTGATTTCATTTCTGATGTTAGTTTTTACGACTGACCAACTCTAGGCTGTCTGTGTCTGTCTGTTTGTCTGTCACACAGTGTGTCGTGAGTCGAGCCAAGCGTGAAAACTGACATCAGAAATGAAATCAGTGACCTGGAAAACCCCATGGCGAATGTTTTTATTACATAATATGCTTCCTTATTTTTTGACAGACAGACTGACAAACAGACATACAGACATACATACAGACACAGACAGCCTAGAGTTGGTCAGTAGTAAAAACTGACATCAGAAATGAGATTAACTACCTGTAAAATCCCCATGGCGAATGTTTTTATTACATAATATGCTTCCTTATTTTTTGACAGACAGACTGACAGACAGACAAACATACATACAGACATACATACAGAAACAGACAGCCTAGAGTTGGTCAGTCGTAAAAACTGACATCAGAAATGAGATCAGCTACCTGGAAAACCCCCATGGCGAATGTTTTTATTACATAATATACTTCCTTATTTTTTGACAGACAGACAAACAGACATACATACAGACACAGATAGCCTAGAGTTGGTCAGTCGTAAAAACTGACATCAAAATTGAAATCAGAGACCTGGAAAACCCCCATATAGCGAATGTTTTTATTACATAATATGCTTCCTTATTTTTTGACAGACAGACTGACAGACATTTTATTACCAGTACCAGCAGGCCTTTATATTCCATTATAGTAATGCCCTACAGCCCTACCAAAAACCAAAACAACCAATTAAAATTTGAAATTACCACTTAATTTTGTTATGAGGAAGAGTACTGAACATGTAAAGGGTGTGTCAGCTATCAGACTGACATGTTTAGGTGGCCATAGAGCTCCTAGTACTTCGTGGCATAACACCTAGGCCATAGTCCAGTAGGTGTGACCTAACTGTTATGCCATAGTAGTGAAAGGGTTAAGAAAGCATGCTGATCCATTCCATCAGTAGCTGCTTGTAGATTGTGGTAGAAATTTTCCACCTCCTCTACAGGGGCAACACTAGTTGGAGAGTAGCACACAATCAGAACCACCTTAGGAAACTTCTTACTCAGTCTTCCAGAACATTAGAAATGGCAACGGATGATGCGGTTATAGATTTGGTCTATTTTGTTCAATGCTGCATGTGCAGTTGGATTCATCAATAGACCAACTCCAATCCCAGCATTGCCACTATCATCTGCTGATGCGAGGGCGAATCGACTACTACCCCATCATAACCTCATCACTCTGTCCAGTCCGTATTCGGTGCTTTTGAATACCCACTGCGCTAAGAGAAAGCTTATACTGAAAGCTTAAGAAAGCTTAGACTGCCAAGGCAGTCAGCTCACCTTGTCGCATCGCGGAGCCGAGTGTTAGGGTGGAAACTGAGGCTAGTCTAGTGACTTGCCTCAGGTTCACCAATGGCTTGATGGTTGGGGTGGAACATGAGAGTAGCCCCCAACTCCAGAATCCCTCTCCCCCTCACAATCTGGCTTCCCTGGTGACCCAGGGTTTGGGCCAGAAGGTCATCAGGAAAAGGACTCAAAGAATTGTTGGCTTCTCTCTCTCCAGTAGGGGGTGTGACGCCTGTGAGGCCGATAGTGTCCGGTAATTCCACTGGCCTCTAGTCTCCGGACCTCCGCATTACTAATGTTATCCATTGTGGGGGTTGGGGGTGCGCTTTTTTGCCGAGTCAACTCTCGGGGAAAATAGGCCTACAACACCCTGGTTTGCCATTCCACAGGGTGTCGCAGTGGAGTAAGATGTGAGGCCCATCACCCATACCTACTCTGACGCACATGACCCACCATTGGCTGTGCAGCTGATCTGCTGGGCCATACCTGTACCCCTGCTGCCAGGTGCATGTCGCAGTGAAGTGCACTCAGAGTGGACATGAGAACACTCTACTTCTGACCAGCAATTGGTAGATAACCATCTGCTTGGCCACAGGCCATATACCCCTGCAGCCGAGAATATGGCTCCATAATCCAGGACCAAAGGTGCCCCTATCCTAGAACGAAGGGGGTCCTACAGTGGTTAGTTACAGGACCAGATTTGCCCTAGTAAGAGGGTCTATGCAGCCACAGGTGGCACCTCCTTTATGCTGCATGGAGGTGGCAAGTTTTCTTCATCAATCACCTAGAATACCTGAACTGACCATTCAGTATTTGGATAAATAAAATGTTCCAGAATATGATGCATTTATGAAATAGAATAGAATAGCGTAGCGCAGATGCAAATGCCCATATCTCAGTTATTTATTTTCGAAATTCAGATTGTGTTACAAATTTTGTTACATTCTGTCAACTCAACAGCGTTCTGGGGTGAATTCCTTGTAACGCTGCAAAGTACTACTTTGCAGCGTTGCGGCCTATAGGACGGAACGCTGCAAAGTAATCAATAACATGGAAACAACTAAAATTACCGTATTCCAGAATGTATTATTTCCATTTATGTTAATGAGTTCTGCTTTCCTGCTTTATTATCCAGTTTGCAGTGACGGGACTATTGTAGCTACTGCATGTAAATAATTTTTTAACGTGTAAGATCCATTATGTAGAAACGTTCAATGGACGACAGTGTTCAGTAAAACTGAACGGACACAGACGGTGACTAAGTTTGCTTCAGTCGACTATAGTAAGATGGATTAATGAATTATCATTCCAAGCAGGAGGTAACTTCCAATAAACTTTAATTCGATTTAAATGTATAATTAATACTGTGTGCCAGTTAATAAATTCCACTTATATTCGATATAGTACATGATGAAAATGTATAAATGAGTATCCTTAAAATCCTTTATTCACATCACTAACGCTGATAAGTTGACATAATGTAACAAAATTACATACATCATTGCTTGCAAAGGTCACTTTTCAGCGTTAAAGAACCTTGTTTATTTATGTAAACCTCCCTCGCTTCGCTCGCTCGGTACATAAATAAACTCGGGTCATAACGCTGCAAAGTGCTACTTTGCACACAATGATGTAAATAGTTATGTAATCCTTGTAGTGCTAGCTATAAGGTCGCTACAAACAGCTATAAGGTAGAAAAATAACTGCGGCAGGACTGGTGGCTACATACAGTATATCGCCGAAGACACTTCCATTAACGCTTTGAGCTAAAGATTTAAAGCAAAAATAAAAATTCTGGCTCAACGCCATGTCTGTGGTCGGGAGGTTAAACTACTTATGTTTCATATTTCATCCAATCTCATTACGATTTGTAAAAAAAATTAGGGGGGGGGGGGGGGGGGGCGGTGTCACTGAATTACGACACTATATTCTGGGACATGGTGTATGTAAATAGTTGTTATCGTGATGTTTTCTTAATGAAAAATAATAGTTAAATTATTTGTTCTATTTCTTTTTTTTATTGAATCAGAAATACACGTAAAATAATTATTCTGAAATATTTATCAACCAAGGAATTATTTTGATTTGCAACACTTTTATGAGCGGCGGGGTCATCATTTATATCGTATGAGATACGATCAAATCAGGATTGAGCCAAAATAATACATAATAATGCGACAATTCGGTCAAATTAAAAGAACTGAAATCGTAATATATTTGAATTTGTTACTCCAACCATAAGAAGTACTACTTCCCATATTTGTTTTATCGAATACAATTATTAACATCAATTAATTAATTAATTAATAACATTACTTTTTAAATCGTTAACAAATATTTAGACTGACGTCTGAGAATGTTATTGAATTTATCGTTTAGTGAGTGTATCCCTGACCAATGACTAAACCTTGTTTTAACCTTATACTTAAAACCTTATAATTTCTTCAAGACGTTACCATTCATAATGTTGTGGACATTATAGTTTATAACTAATACCGTAGCTTAACTACTTGGATGAATTCAACAAAATAAGACACATAACATAGAGTGCCGCTTATTCTAGAATATTTTAACAATTTAAATGTAGCTAGATTATTTTTCAACACACCCAAAAATACTAGCAACTAGCTAGGAATAATGTAATGATGATATAAAACAAACACTAGATACTACTACTACTACTAGGATCGGCATGCTGCATTGCAGCTGCATTTTTAAGAATGCTGTGCCGGCTTGTCAACAAAATTGCACCGCCACAACTCCCTATCACCCATGACATTTGCTAGATCATCCGCATCTTTAAGGCCAGTGTCCTTTAAGATGCGTCTCAAGAAAGTCATGGGCTGTCCACCATGCTTATTCACTCCATGAGGCTGCCAAAGTACAAGATTATGCACTGGCTGGTCCTCACGGCGAAAGCAATGTCCTGCAAAGCGGAGGCGATTTTGTTCTAGTGTCAAGCTTGGGGGAACCAATGAGACACCTCCAATGTTATATAGTGTCTGGTTGGAGATGTGTGCATTGTACTTGACACAATGAACCCGGCGTAGCATTCTTGTGAATGTGCCATCCAGAGATTTGGTGTCCTCAGCAGTTAGAGCCCAGCATGGACTCCCGTAGAGGAGTACTGGAACTACTGCTGCTCTAAATAATCGGACCTTAAGTTTCCGATTAATTCTCGGTGACTTCCAAATCCTGGAAAGCCTATTCAAGGCTGCCCATGCCTTTCCCTTACGTATTCGAAGGTCCTCACCTGACTTCCGGATCCATGATCCCAGGTAACAGAAGTCGTCCACATGCTCAAGCATACCATCCTTTGAGCTTATGCTCATCCGATCAGAGACTTGCTGAGGACTTTCAAAGTTAACTGTCAGAATTTTGGTCTATATAAGATAAGTTCTAGATAAGATAGATAAGTTCTATTTGGTCTCATATAAAACAATCCTCGTAAATAAAACAACTAAACAAAATATGAAATACAAAACTGATATTGTTTGATTTTATGACTAAATAGTGTTGGAAGATGCCATAAAAACACTAGCTACATCATAAATTTCAATGAAAAATCACCAAGTGTGTAAACCAAGCCAAGTAAAATTAAGACGTTAGGCCTTACCATGTTGTTCTTACATTAAATGGCTAGAGTTCCGTATAGCACTAAATTTTTATAACATATATCATTGTTACTATGGCAACGTTGAAGAGTTCTAGAAAAATATAAATTCATTATATACTATTCTGGACCATAAATACATTAAAAAATATAATGTTCTAGCACATATAGCTAGTTTTCTAATTTTAAAATAGCTAGTAAATTAAAAAAAAGTAATTAGTTTTAAATAAATTTTTGAGTCCATTTAAATTCATAGTTTTGGTTCTAGAATGGTGTATAATATTTATATTTTGTTCTAAAACTCTACAATGTTGCCATAGTAACAATGATTTATGTTTTAAAAATGTAGTGCTGTAGCATGCATGTAGTACGGATCTGTTACCTATATTAAATTATCAAAAAAAAATTTAATATAGCTAATTAATCTGCGAAAACACTAGTTTCCCCCCCATACCTGAAATTTTTCAGGTTGAACTAAGACAAATACCGGTACTGCCATTAAAGCTAGTAGTTCCTCTTTAAAAGTTACCAGTCGGTTTAGAAGCGAGGATTTACTTCAAAACAAAATAACATATTAATCGTTTGCGGGTAAATAACGAAAAAGTATCCCTATGTACCCTTATGGTTAATTACCCGCCACCAAATAAATTATTTTAAATATTTTATAGATTTGTATTTCCTTTTGGTTATTTACCGCAAGTTAATCCGAAATATGTTAACATTGAAAATTTTAGGCGGGTAAATAACGAAATAATAGTGTGTGTTAATACTAAAAGAGTAAAGTTCATAAAAATATGAAATAAAACCGTTTAAATGTCAACTCAAGAACTATGTTCTAGAAAATATAAATTATTTAATTTCTGTAGTTACGACACTGATTGTGTTGTTACAAAGTTAATTTTAATAGCATTGTTGGTTCTGTTTGTTTTATTTACACCATGTGTGTCGTACTTCAATGACACGACCATCCCCCACCACCACAGAAAGAAAGACAATGGGGATCGACTATTCGACTAATAAATAGCCATTGGTGAAGTCTATCTAGGCTAGCATCGAAGGCAACAATCTCTGTGCACAACAATCGAACGGCATTCCACCTGTCTCCCGAATAGGTCGGGTGTGGGCTCAAAGAGTACATGCTGCCAGGGCCATACTTACACTGCTGAAGATGACAATGTCTTCATCAAGATGGATTTCGCAAATGCTCCCAACACCATCAGCCGCACACACGTGGCAGAATGCATCAATGAACAAAAAGCTAGAGGCAATAACCCACATCAGAAAGGCTATCAACTGTTGGGAGTCACAACGCGATCTTTCTCCTGAAGAACTGTTCCCATATACCAAAGCTGCTGAATGTGGGGCGAGCCACGAAGTGAGCGAAGCCTTAGCATATGGGTACCATTGGCAGAGTTGTCTGTCGTCGTCTGTCGTCGTCGTAAATATTTGATCGCTAGTAACTCGGTTATTCCTTGATGAAATTAAACGAAACTTGGTACGTATGTAGTCCGTCAAGAGTTTAGAAAGAATCTGAAACGAACGAACGCATCGAGGCAAAAGATGAGGACGAGTATGGTGTTGAAGACTTCTGACTAACGGCAGACAACTCGTTAATGGTGCCCATATGCTAAAGGCTTTGCTCACTTCGTGCTGCGCGAAGGCCCCACGAACGTGTTCTGAGATGTTCGCCTTGCTCAGAAAGATCCGATCTCTTAGTAAACTTCGACCAATGTACAAAGAAGGCCCTTGTCTGCAGGATGGAATTTGAATTTATTATTATCCTCTAAGACAATATATAATCAATTAGAAATACACATACACAAATATAATAACTAGAACCACAGTCCCCAAGCAAATAGCTACAATGCTAGTGCAGCCTGATGGACTGAGGTGGGCCAGAGGATAGGGAGTTATGTTGTGAAGGGGGGGGGGGGGGGGGGGGGTGCCATTGCTGTTCGAAAAAAAAGAAAATAATATTCATAAAGTTAGATGGGAACGAGGATATGAATGAATATGAAATTTTTTTATTATTGTTAACCCTATTGCCACTGGGGTGTTTAGACCATTAGCAGTACTGGCGGCGGGTCGATTCCCCCCACCCCCCGCTGTATTTTTGTAATCATCCAATAAAATCCTACGAAATTTGGGCTGTAGGTGTAAAAATTATCGAAGAACATTTTCAAATCCAAAAAAATGAAAATTTCTTAAGGTGGGTATAATAATTTTCATGAAAAATAGAAGTAATAGAACTAATAGTGTGGCATTGTTAGCTAGCAGTTGTAGGTTTTTCTTTACGCTGAATCGAATGTGATTATATTCCCTTTCAGAAAATTGAACTGGATGCTACTTTTCGTGCACCTAAGAAGTGGGCGTGGCGCTTCAAATTTTGAAAAATACGATATTCGGAAAATACCCCCCATATTTTGATTTAAACGCGTTTTTATAGGTTTTCTGGACCGCTGAATCGATTGAAAATATTATCGAAGCCTGAAGACTTAGTGGCTCGTGCTTTTTGGAGCACCAAAATTAGGGTGTGGCGCTTCAAATATTGAAAAATTCGTGATTCGGAAAATAAACCAAAGTTGAGATTTCAACGCACATTTATAGGTTTTCTGGAGTGCTGAATCAATTGAAAGTATTATAGAAGCCTGAAGACTTAGTGGTTCGGCATATTTGGTGCACCAAAATTAGGGAGTGGCACTTATTCAAATTTTGAAAAAGTACCACGCCCTAATTGTGGTGTACCAATAATGACGTACCACGAAGACTTGAAGATTCAATATTACTTTCAATCGATTCAGCGGTCCAGATAATCTATAAAAATGGGTTGAAACGTTGAAATGAAAACCTTGTGGTATTTTCTGAATATCGAAATTTTGAAAATTTGAAGTAAGCCTACTTGCCACGCCCTAATTTTGGTACACCAAAAATGATGTGCCACTAAGAATTGAGTCTTCTATTTTACTTTCAATCGAATTTTTTTTTGAAGCGGGCCAGAAAACCCATAAAAATGCGTTGAAATCAACACTTCGGAGTATTCAACGAATATTTAAATTTTGAAAATTTAAACTTTATCTAATTTTAGTGCACCAAAAATGACATACCACTTCCCTCCAATATTTATATAGAGTAGTAGAGTGCTCCATGCGAATCAGAATCAATAAAAAAAAGCCCCAACATGAAAAATTAATAACTCACAAATGACCTTGTAAAATTCGAAAATTTCAAAAAACTTCTGCTGGGGACCAAATATTGATGTGGCACCCACATCGAAAAGTTGAAATCTAATTGCAACGCTGTTTTTTGCAAAAGATGCGCCATTAAATTTGACTAATTTTCGTAAAAACATAGATACAGCATAGATACAGCAATTAATGACTAGGAAGGGACCGAGTCGACCCCCCCCCCCCCCCCCCCACCCCCCACCCGTGTGTTTTCCAATTTAGTTTATTATCAATCCATAAACCTAATAAATTTGAAGTGTTGCAAGGTAAGATTTCAGTATTATTTATAGAAATTTTTTGATTATTAGAGAGATTATTGTTAGTTTTGAATGAAGTGAAAATATCGTATTTCAGTTTTTTTTAATTAATTAGTAATTGATTATTAATTAGCCAGTTATGTCTACGTATGCCTACTTATTAAGTTCAATGTTAATGTTGGTTGTTATAATATTTAAATCGGAGTGAAAGGAAATTAGGTTGGTATCGTCTATAAAGAGAGTGGCTAAAATATTTGTGGCATGGGGAAAGTCATTTAATAAAGAGAAGGAAAAGTAGAGGTTACAGGACAGAACCGTGGGGCACGCCACTAGCTATCAGTAGTAAGGAAGAAGAAAATGAGCCAATTGAAACGAACTGAGACCTATCGGAAAGGAAGCTTTCTATTAGTTGAAGAGGACGACCTCTGATAACGTAGCATTCCAGTTTAGATAAAAGAGTTTTATGGTGGACGGTATTAAGAGCTACTTACTGTAGCTCGATATAGACTGCGCATGATGAGATGTTTGAATCTAGAAGCTGATTAATTATTTCTGTCGAATCGATAGAAGTGTATGAGACGTAGTTGTTTTAGAACGAAATCCAAATAGAAAGTTGCTTAGAGTTATTGTACTTATCAAGGTAGGACTGTAACTGGGAGTTTATAATTCTAGTAATTTACTAAGTATAGGGAGAAGTGAAATGGGGCGATAATTGTTGGGGTCAGTCGGATTGTCCTTTTTGTATAGTGGTATTACTTTCGCAGTTTTTAGAGATTTCGGGAAAAAACCGTTGGAGATGCTTAAATTCAAAAGGTGACTTAAGTGTTTTGAAAGTGGTTCAGCTGCCAGTCTCAAAAGCCTAGAAGGAAAGGAATCATTTGTTGCAAAATTTGTATTGATGTGTAATAGATGGTAATCTACTCAATACGAGTTGTCTTAATTATAGTAAATATAATTTATCCATAAGATAATCTATCATATGAGATAATTTATCATATGCCGATGATCTAAATTTACTTGCTACAAGCCCGCAAGCATTACAGATACTTTTAAACATTACAGTATCTTATTGTAAGGATCACAATATCAAATTAAACTAAGACAAAAAAAAAGAACAAAAAAAAAAAAGAAAAAAGACAAAGTGCATTTATTTCCGGTGTAAGCTGCGCTTAGGGTTAAATGTAGAACGTATTTTTATAGAGAATTCACCTATTCCATTAGTTTCTACCATTAAATATTTAGGTAC
Organism: Nemertoderma westbladi; assembly: GCA_032718475.1. Lineage (NCBI taxonomy): Eukaryota > Metazoa > Xenacoelomorpha > Nemertodermatida > Nemertodermatidae > Nemertoderma > Nemertoderma westbladi. The sequence goes on along the minus strand of JAUCBJ010008919.1, from coordinate 2,307 downwards.
TATTTTTAGTGACAATATGGACGATTCGCAAGATATAGAAAATCAAATGAGGTGCTTATATATTCGTGGTAACTCTATGATAAGAAAATTTAAATCGTGTAGCAGCCCAGTTAGTAATATTTACGGCCGCAATAGTGATTCACCAATATGGAACGTCTTTAACTTTCTCTTATTTTAATATTGTATTTTCTTACATACTACTTTTTAAATTATATTGAAAAAATTTTACACATTGTGCTTTTCGTGTTTTATTATATATACCAGTAATGAGCTTGTTCTCGATGATTAAAATTAACAAAAAAAAATATGAATTAGGTTTATTGTATTTGATATTTCTAGTGGGTTGGCGAACTTGCTTGGGGATTGTTGCTTCGAGTGACGAGCCGATAGTAGAAAAGTGTTTATTGAAAGTGTTGCAGTAGGATCTGAGATAACTTGAGTGTTTGTATTAGTTTATTGCGATTAATTGTTTGGGTGAACACGAGTTTTTCGATTTATTTAAGGCCGTATTTATAATGGACCAAGTTTTGTGAATGTTTGAGGCAGAGGCATTGAATTCGTTAGAGTAGTAATTTTACAGCAAGTCTAAGAGAAGAAGTTAGTTGGTTGTGGTATGTAGTGAAAGAGTGCTTAGTAGATTCAGTTTTGTATTCTAAATAAATTCGGTATAATATTATATCTTTGGTAACGAATTGATTTTAATAGGGAAGGGGTAATCCAAGGTTTAATTGGCCGGGTTTTATGAGTAACTAATTTTGAGGGAAGATTTTTTCTGCAGATGGTATTAAGGTTTTGGTAAAAGGTATCAAATTTGTCACTAGTTGGTATGATTGGTGATTTGTATGACCAAGAATTTGGGTTGTTGATATCATTTAAAAAATTATTTTTGTTGAACTGAAAAATCGTATATTGAATGGGTTTTAGATTTATTAAAGACACAGTGAAATTTTTGGTTCCTATTCTTGGTTCTATAAAATGGTGCCTATTTATTACTGGTACGAAGATAAGCTTTGCTAACAGTCGCAACGATTCTTTCCTCGTTTTGATTATGACAGGGGATCTCAATTACAAATGGTTGTTCTGCCACCTTATTATTTAAATCATAAAGGGTTGTCTTCGAAACAAGAGGGGTTGGTGATTTGTGCTATCGGCATAAAGCAAATCCATCATGGTACGTTCTTCTCCAGTTATAATCGGTTTCTCAAAGATATGCCCACAGGAAGGGCACTCAGAAGATCAACTCTGATCTTTCGAATAATATCGACTGCAGACAATCTCACATCCCTGTCAGTTGAAGCTAAAATGGCTAGAATAACAACAGATTCACTATGGCCGTAATAAGTACCATTATTTAGGACGGGAAGGTCAACTTTCATTTCAACTGAGCTTAGATGTGAACTACATAATTTAATCAGATTCAGAAAATAATAAGCTCCATAGCATATTTGCCACTGTAAACCGATGTTAGACCAAGTTTGTGCATAAATGAATATGTTCGCGCTTTTGAAGACCTTTAGCAGTTTAACCTGCCAAAATTTATATGTCTTTTAGTTAATTAAAACACCTTTAGCATACGCCAATAAGTTATGCTAATAAACAAAAACATTAGCCGAAGCCAGCCCATGCGCGATCATTCACCCGATGGATCTACACCCGGGAGGCTGAATTCGGATGCTTAGATTTTATTATTGCAGTGTAAGGTTGCAGTGTAAACCTATTGTATTATTCGATAGATCACTAATAATTAATTTCTGACAGATATTATTAACTTTCGGGAAATATTAACAGTTCCTTTAGGACGTGGCGCTCTATCTATTTAAACAGAGCTAGGACTTATACTAAACGCAACGATAAGGCTTATGATTAAAGTATAAGTCGCATTCTTTAGGAAATGCTTTGTTACCAGTCACATCACACTCACAATCATGCACACTATTCTGCCGACCATCAGTATATTTGATCACACATAAAGAGAACAGCAATTGACTCAGGTAGTGTCTACTAAATAACATTAGATTCAATACACACCACATTGATATAAATCGCAATTGTTATATATAGCCCGCCTCTCTAACCTGTAGTGTATCAAGAAAATTGGGAATTTGGGGTGATTTATCCGTATTCTCCAAAGAGCAATATTTCCATCAACAAATAGATACAATTAATAACTGACGGTTAAATAACAGTACAAACAATATGATTAATGCAGTTAAGATTGATTAAATTGATCGGTAGTTAGTTAGTTAATGAGGTAACAGTTTATACTTTCGATAATTCAAGCAGTTTACTATAGTTCTTCCCAAAATG
>JAUCBJ010008917.1:0-61650 GCA_032718475.1 Nemertoderma westbladi | reverse complement strand
TTAAACGTAGTTAAATATATTCACGGTTCTTTTCTTTAATTTATTGACCAAGAAGTTATTCGTTTAATAATAATTTTAAATGAATAACTCCTTGGCGAATTTATTACGGAAAAGAACCGTGACTACAATATTTATGTGAATTTTTAGTGAAATTAAATCCGAAACGTTCGCATCAATCGATTGCTACAATTTTTGGGGCACCCCTTGAATATGCAAACCATAAAGTATTATATTTGTTTTATAGTAACTGTGTCGTAATTGAGTAACAACAACTGTGCATGCAAATTCTAGTGTTATTATATTTTATATGGTTATACAATCTTCTGAAATGGTTTATAATAAATAATTGTTTATTAAAGAATGCTTTGTTACGTGAGACACATTTTATACTGGGGATTGATTGGTAATGATAGTTTAAATTATTACACACTCAGTAAAGTGATTGTGTTTGTGTTTGTTCTATTTTATAATAATTAAATCCGGACAAGGCATAAATATAATTGGCACTAAATTAATTCTATTTATATATTTGGCAATATATTATAAATATATTATATATTATAATAAATATATATATATCACAACGCAAAGAAGTCACAAGTGAATCGCATGCGAGTTCTATGCGTCAGAACGCAGGCTGTTGCGATATTTATGCGAATGAACGCATGGAAACACATGTAAGTCGCAAGCAAATCACAAGTGAATCGCAAGTGGGTTCTATGCGACGGAACGCAAGCTGTTGTGATATTTATGCGAATGAACGCAAGCAGTTGCGATATATATGCGACTGAACGCATGGAAACACATGAAAGTCGCAAGCAAATCACAAGTGAATCGCAAGTGGGTTCTATGCGACTGAACGCAAGCTGTTGCGATATTTATGGGACATAACTCAAGTGGGTCGCTTGCGTAAGGGTCGGGCCATAACTCTTGCGAATCACATGAGATACGCCTGCGTTGCACGCTTGCGATACGCTTGCGCACTTTTCACTGGGAAGTCATAACTCTGTTTACATATTTAGAGCGCCACGTCCTAAAGGAACTGTTAGTATTTCCCGAAAGTGAATAATATTTGTCAGAAATTATATATTAACAATCAGTCGAATAATACAGTAGGCCTACACCGCAATAAGGTCAAAGCTTCCGAATCCAGTCTCCCGGGTATATCCAGCGGGTGAATGGTCGCGCATAGACTGGCTTCGGCTAATGTAGTGTATCAAATACTCGTCATAGGCTAAAGTCGATTTATAATCTAGAAGACATCTAAATTTGGCAGGTTAAACTGCTGAAGGTCTGAAAGCGCGAACAGGTGAGAAGATCGGGGCTCCTGGGTAACAGAGTGGAACTCGAATGTATCAGGGCCGGGGCAGCCCAAGGTCTTGTAGGCTACCAGGTGGAAGAGGTATCCCTGGTCCATGAGTTCCAGGTACTTTCGGATCTTTAGAGTTTCCGCTTTGCAGTGCGGCCTCCGGCGTAGATCGTCTGGGCGAGGTGGCTGGTCGTCAGTGGGTCTGCCACCATCGCTTCCCATATGAGGAACCGCGCGCGGCTCCACGGGACCAGGGTGACGCCATATACTCGCTTCCCGTCCCCGAAACATGCCTAGTGGTTCAAGTGTAGTGGGGATGCCACAGCTGATGAGCGCCTGGGGCAAAAAGTCGTTCAAAATTGAGTGGCGCGGAAGTCTGCCGAGGCTCCTTGAGCAGCAAAGACCATGGAGGCCATCCGACAGAACGTCTGAAGTCCGCCAGCTTCAGTCCCAGAGAGCTGACAGGGATGGCATCAAGCCAGCAGCCTGTGACAGGATGGTCCGGGGAGTTCATTCTTGCCACCCCGGATGGTTTGAGGGACTCCTGCAAGTTTGGTAGCCTGGTGTCGTGGACAGGGGTCAGGAAGGACCCTTGTTTGGTGGATGTGAGTGGGAAAGTAGCGGGGAGAGGTGGCGTCCTGATCGGTGGAGTTGGTGTTGCGGGTGGTGGCGGTGGCGTCGCTGATGGTGGCGGTGGAATCGCGGGTGGTGGCGGTGGCATTGCTGATGGTGGTGGTAGCTTCCTGGTCGGAGGCAGTGGTGTCTCTGGAGGTGGCAATGGCAGAGTCATCTCGAGTGGTGGCAGTGGCATGGTGGACTGTGGTGGAAGCGTCACGGGTGGTGGTGCTGGTATGGCAGATGGTGGCATAGCAGATGATTTGAGTAGGAGAGACCAGAGCAGGCAGCTGATGAAGCCAGAAAAGGAGGAATGTGCGAGCTGCACAGCTGAGGTCAGTGTTGCTGCATTCATGAATTCTGCCTTTAGATTACTTATTTTAACAATTTTGGTCCAAAACTACATTTTTTATTGATATAATACCAGTTACGGTGTAATACTAATTATTCCTATTGAATTATTTTCTGGTAAGGGTTTTTACGCCATCTAGTGCAATTATACCCATATTCGAATTGATAGGATGCCTTACTGAGATTCGTGACGTCTTATTGGCCCGTATTATTGCCTTGAGTAAACCTGATATGTAATATCTGCTGGTTGATCATTTTATCCACTCAGCACATTAACATATTACTACTACTACTAGTATCTGTTGGAAATCGTCTAACGCCCTTTTATATTGAACCCTTTATCTATCATCTGACTGTCTGACTCCTACCGTCTGGTTCTGCAGTAGTACCGTTAGGCTGTTCTGTCATATTGTGTTTTTGGTGTTGGGTTGCGGTACCGGTAATGATTGTTTGTATTTCATATATAACTGACTATATTTACTTAATACTGCAAGGTATGATGTTGGAAGTTTTTTATTAAAAACAGTGGATTCGACTTGGAGAAACATATATTTCTAACAGGTTATGGGCCCAGGACACGGCAATTTGAAACCTTGTAATGCTGGCTGCGACTAGCAGAAATGCCGAACTGAGGTAAACGATTTAATATAATTTAGGCTTATTACGGACTGCAGCATTGGGACTGCAGTATTGAATGCCAAGGAAATGCTGAACTGAGGTAAACGATTTAATATAATATACAGTCGGGGTCTCAAAGTGCATCTGTTCTTTGAGATTTTCTCAAAGTTTTTCTAAAAGTGTCTAAAAGTCATTACATTACTCCCAACGGCCGCTTTGAATTCTTGTAGACACTTTTAGTTGGGAATCTCAAAGTGATTTCCTGCTTTTAGGCACTTTGAATTCTTTGAGAAATGTCACTTTTATGTAGTTAGCGGCACTTTGAATTCTTTGAGAAAATAAACTCCGAGGTATTCCTGATTGACAGCTCGTGGTAAGTTAACTGAGAGGCAGAGGCATTCTCGGGGAACAATATTATGCAGGCAACAAAGTGATACTTGTGTGCTGGCCATTTGTTGTATCGAAGCTATATTCCCATTAATTTATCAAATTGAGGTTCCTGAGGTCATTACGGGATGGGTTTTCGGTCGCAAGTACAAATTGAATTTACGGCACCCTAAAGTCTTTCTAAAAAACATTCATTCAAATAATACATGAAACATAATTTATAGAATTATATTCCCTAAATGCCGTGGATTTTCAAAAATTTTATTTTATTCGAATTAACTTTGTAAAGATTGCTTTGAGTTCTCATTCGTATTGGTTCTATCTATTATGCATCTATCGGTCAGGTGGTTCAGTAGCTCAGTTGGTAGAGCGTTGGAAATTATAAGTGTAGTAGGTATCGAGTTCGAATCCTAGTAAGTGCGAATTATTTTTTGTGCAGAATTTCAACTCATTTAAATTAACCGCTACAAATTAATTGCATTTATCTGTACCAATAAGGCTGTAGTTATTTGATTGTAACCAATGTCGTGCAAGTTATATATTAGCTGGACCAATAAGCTATCTTTAAAATCTTGTTAGAACTCATAGAACAATCGAGAATTTTCTCGATTGATTGCGGCACAAATTTAGTATATAAAGGTGCGATTCGTTCATTAGTTATCAATTACTTCACTATTCTCAGATTTATTCTGTCGTGCTTAGTTTATTCTCAGATTACATTGTATTATAATTGTGTCTTCTGTAATAAAGTCAGAATATTCTCTCAGCCTTTCTGTTTTACTATGGTTTCACTACGGTGAATAAACTCAGGGACAGGATGGCCGGCTAGAGATCGGGCCGCAGCAATGAACGGGAACATCACGGGAATGTAGACGAGAGACAACCCGCAATACCATTTAGAGTTATTCGCCCATCGCCTGAAAGGTTAGACAGCGTTCGATCCTTGCTACCTAAGTGTAAGACCAAAAGATCAAAGGTAGACGTAGTGACACGCTGCAAGCCTAAAATTACATCATAGGGACTGTACTGTCTTGATTCAGGGAAAACCGCAGTAGACCTTCATATTCCTACGGGGGGGGGGGGAGAGGAGAGAGAGCAGATACTAGTACGCAGATAGGACGTAGGCACACCGGTACAAGGCATACACATTGGTTAGGGTGCAGCAAACTGTACGCTTAACTCTTGCTAAGTACAGGTGTGTGTGCGACTATTTGCCGTACAACAGTGTCCATTACATCAGAACTTGTAGGCTAGAGGGTTGCTGTGTTTTCACCTGAATTGGGATTGTACCGTTCAGGCGGTAGGGCAGTTTACGCTAGGCGCAAAATAAATTGAGGCTATCAGGGATATACTAACATCTACCGTGTCCCCGCCAACGCCCTAATAGGAAGTTACCCGGACTACCTGGGTGACTAAAATTCTAGATAGGAGCCAGGATAGCTATTAGTACCCGTACGCCTACAGTAGTAAACTAACACATCTCTTCTTAGTATCAGGGACCTGGTACCTAAAATTGCCGAATTCTGGGCGTAGTATTAACCTTATGCCTGAATTTGAGTCCTGGAAATACGCAAGAGGGGAAGGAACCTTATCATTCGTGAGTATTGGACCTACAAGTTATAAAATTAGAATATTCGTAAAATGCACACCGTACCCAGTAATTATATATGTGAAGGAGCAAAACTGCTTTGACCGTTCAGAATTAACACACGCGCGTTAGAAATTATTTACACCTCAAAATATATAAAATTAACTTTCGTCCTTACTGCACTTTGCTCGCTAGTTAGACATCTCCAAATCTGCTCTACACCTAACTAGCGTCCCTTTGCCCAACCATATAAATCACACCGCGGCAAAGTATACGAGCCTCTTAGTCCGTCAGTGAGTCAGCCTGATTTTAGGATTCGCTGCGCGGGATTTTGTTTTATCGAAGTTTGTCTGCTCGTAGACTGTTTTCTGCCTCACCGGTTAAAAGAGATCGATACTGCAATATATTCGCTTACTTGGGGTTTACTGTTTTGGTGAGAAGGTCGGATTTATGATTTGATTTACAAACTTTACAGTAGGATATTGCAGGTATTGTTACCGTCTCTTCCGATAGTAGGAATAGGCGTATCTCTCCAATTTAGTAGGAATATGTTTTACTGAACTACGGTTCGGTAGGACTAAAGTTTTTGAAAAATTTTGTATTTTGAGGTAAAAAATTTGTATTTGATTAGCTAAGTGCTAATTTTTTGAAATAAAATTAGATTTGAACCGCGTGTAAAATATTTTGGAATTGAATACCGGTGTTTAAAAGGGTTTAAATACCATATTGTACCGGTACAAAATTTTCGTAAAGTAAAACCTAACTCTTTTGTTTTTTCAGGATTCAGAACTCATTTCTAGGCTGTAACGGGAGCAAGACCGTGTTTAGCAAGTTTGGGAGATAGATAACTCAACAACTTTGGTTGGGAAAATCGCGTTTCGTCCGCAACGTTAAAAACGGAAAGGTTCACGTTCGGTTTGTATCTGGGAATCTGTTTTTCTGGAGAATTATTGGAGTGGGTGAGTTCGAAAAGTTGCATAAATAAGTTAGGCATTACCGTATTAGTTAAAATTATTGTGGGTTCCACTGTCTCAAGTATTTATGCATTCCGTATGATTTCTTTGTTCATTGCTGAATTAGTCCGTATTATTGTATTTAATTTACCTTTTGATAACGCATATCGTTATCCGATTTATTTGTTATAAAATTGGCCGCTAGGCTAATTTTATTATATACTTATTCCGTGACATTTATTTGCTGTAAAATTGGCCGTTTAGGCTAATTTTATCCATCTGCTATAAAATCAGCCGGTAGGCTAATTTTATAAGACTGTAATTAGTACCGTTTAGATATAAATACGGTAAAACTCGATACTTTGACACTCACTTTACTTGACTTACAACTACCGAAATGAGTGACAAACAAGACTATACGAAGAATACACAAACCGACTATGACTCATGTGACGCGGATAAGTCAGCAGCGGGAGAACAACAGGGGAAGACTTGCGAGCCTACCGAACCTACACCGTGTGCGTCACCAGTACACCCAACGGGAGTACCGGATGCCGTAGTACGAGGCGACGGCAGGACCGAGGACTTTCTAACTGTTCCGCAACCTAGATATAGGGAAACGGAATTGGTAAGTTCAGCAGGAAGCACAGAAAGTGTGGTTAGAAGCGTCGGAGGTTACATGGCGCATATAACCAGGAGTATTGGAGAAGGCCAACGCATATTAGACGGGTTGACCGCTCCGATGTCTCGATTCGAGTTCTACACCCTCCAGGTTAGAGTACAGAGTAAAGTATATAAGTCCGTAGATAATTTAGTTGGCTTACAAGATCTAGCTAGACAGAGACAGGACATGGATACTCAACTTAGAATCCTAGAGAAACTAATGATCACTAGAGAGAAACTGATTCAGTTTAAGTCGACGATTAGACAGATACAACAGGAACAAGCGGACCAGTTGTTAGGTGAGTCAGTTTCGGACGAATTATTACAACCCGAGGAAGAACAGGAACTGTACCGACTGGATGGACAATTGAAACACCTGACGGATCACTTGCGCATGTGCGGCGAAGACGTCGGGGATTGGGAAACCGTGCCGGAGGCTACGAGGGAAACTTCACTCGCACAAATCGAATCGGCACCGGGAATACTAAATCAATCGCTGGTGAGTATTCGTAGCGAAATCTGCGAGGGAAGTATAGTCACGTCAGAAGTTGCTCGACAACAGCAGCAGTTCTACAGACAGCAACACGAGATGGAAGAACAAGCTCAACTTCTAATGATACAAACAGCAGTAGAGGAAGAGAAAATACGTGTTGCGAATGTAGCGAGAATCTCTCATCTGCAGGAACAAGCCGAACTCGAAGCGGCCGAAATGGAAAGGTTAGAGTTGGACATTGCCCAACAAGCGGCAGCGGCCGAGTTAGCGCAACGAACGGCAACAGCCGAGTTAGAGCGACAAACGGCAGCGGCAGCGGCAGCGGCAGCGGCCGAGTTAGAGCGACAAACGGCAGCGGCCGAGTTAGAGCGACAAACGGCTGCGGCAGAGTTAGAGCGACAAAGATTAGTTTCGGAAGCCAGAGTCGAGATGAAGACACGGCAAATAAAAGCCCAACAAGCGATACGACAAGCAGAGTTCGAGGCGCAACAACAACAAACGGAACAACGAGAAAAGGAAGTTAAACTTCGTTTCGAACTTGAGAAGAAGGCGAGAGAATTAGCCGAAACTAAGGAAAATCTGGATCTTCTAGCCCGCGATCGATCGATGAGATCTCGCGACGGACATGATTTGGACCAGTTAGAGGTAAGACATCGCCAAATTCAGGAACGGAAGAAGGAAGGAAGCGTAGGAGCACCCGGACGGGAACGACAATTAGTAAAAGACGTGTGTCAACGATTCCCACAGGTAACTCATATGTTTGCACCGGTTACGACTAAGGAACCTGTTTCGATTGCGGGTAGTAGTGATATTTCTCCTATCCATGGTGCGACGGAACACAGGTTTGTTATTCCGAACGAGTTTATACCGCCAAGAGCAACGTCGTCGCCTATTCCGAGAGTCAAGGTAAGTAACCCACCGATTACAGATCGTAGTAGTTTATTGACCGGACCTGCGCTACTGACGACAAAACAGGTGAGTCCACCTTTGACGCCTAAACCCGTTACACATTACGCTTACCCAATGACGTTTCGACCTACAAGGCCAGTTGTTTCAAATGCTGTCATTCGCCCACCGGTTCAGTTTACATCGCAATCTACGACTTCGAGGAAGACTTGTGAGCCTACCGAACAACGGAGAACAGTGGATACGCGACCGGTTCAGTTTACATCGCAATCTACGACTTCGAGGAAGACTTGTGAGCCTACCGAACAACGGAGAACAGTGGATACGCGACCGGTTCAGTTTACATCGCAATCTACGACTTCGAGGAAGACTTGTGAGCCTACCGAACAACGGAGAACAGTGGATACGCGACCGGTTCAGTTTACATCGCAATCTACGACTTCGAGGAAGACTTGTGAGCCTACCGAACAACGGAGAACAGTGGATACGCGACCGGTTCAGTTTACATCGCAATCTACGACTTCGAGGAAGACTTGTGAGCCTACCGAACAACGGAGATCAGTGGACGATGTTCCGAAACGAGCCGTTAGAATTCGAACGACGCAACGGACGCGAGCCCGTCGACCACCATATCCAGATGATAGTAGTACTTCGAGCGAATCGGATTACCCGAAACGCGAGGTATTTAGAACAGGAGCGGCCGATGAATATAAACGCGAGCGTTCAGACAACTCCTTTGCAGATAATCCTCCACAGAATACACCGACACAGAAGGCGTTACCACCAGCGGGCGCGATCGGTGCGCAACAGTTCGCCGACATTGTCAACAAGTTGGCCCGGATTGAGGAACGTCTGGAGGAAGGTTACACCGACAGTTCGAGAAATTCCGAATTCGAACACAATAGACACCCGAAGGGACCACAAAGACCGGTACCTTCAAACCCCACATCGTATCAGGGAAAAGCGCCAAGAAGGGAGAACATCAACCAGACTACCAACCAAGGACGCGAAACTCTGAACGTTGCCGAGGAGATAGCGAAATTCGCAGCCAGACAGGGATTGCCGGTACAACAACCACCGAAGTTCTCCGGTAGCTCAAAACACTGGCATACCTTCGTAGACTATATCGAATCCCAGATCGCCGTGTGCGCCTTTACATCACGGGAGAAGTTCAATTACCTGCTCCAAACGTTGTCAGGAGAACCTAAACGTTTGGCGGAGACTTTCGTCGGTGTACCAGACGCTTTCGAACTAGCGTACGATCGTTTGACTTCGATATACGGAGGTACAGTGAGTATGGCCAGGTCAGTAATAGAAGAACTCTGTAAGGGAGGGGCTATCACTAAACCCGTCGACTTACTAAAACTGGCTGACGAGATTAAGAACGCTATCACTACCTTAAGATCAATTGGACAACTTGATTACGGGAATACACCTACAGTCCTATTAAAGATAATAGGACGACTCCACCATCGACTTCGTCGGGAGTGGAGGAAGGTCGAATATCAGCGAGAGGAGCGAGGAGGATTCCTGAAATTAGAAGATGTGTACCTTTTAATATCCAGGGAGGCGGTAGTAGAGACTCGATCTAACTATACCGACCAGCACATCGTGGCAGAAGGGATCACACTGCCATCCTCTTCAAACCGACAAAAACCCCAGACAACATCCACAAAGACGGCCACTTACGCCACACCGACGGAATCACGACAATTCTCAGACGGTAATAGAGTATCTGCGCCCATTGGGACAAAACAGACGAGACAGCAACTCAGCGCCGACTTCAACGGCTGCCAATACTGCGAACATTTAGGTAAGCGGTATATTGGTCACAAGTTACGGGGTTGTCGACAATTTCGCGAGTTGAACTCAGAAGAACGACGGCTGCAGATACGGCCACTGGACTCTTGTTGGCGGTGTACGCAACACGGACACGTCCGCAAGGATTGCCCGAATACCGACACTTGTCCATCCTGTGGACGCAACCACGACGGTCTGCTCCACACAGACAGCCACACGCCGACGAAACGCTTCGCCAGGGAACACCCGGAAGCAGCAGCGAGATGTGATGCGGCTTACCGAAAACGGGAATCGAAAACGACTCCGACTTTCGTGACCCATATAGAGGATTGCTTTTCAGAACAATCCGGATCGTCGGACGAAGAATCAGAAGACGACGAATATTCAAATGGAGACGAACAACCGTCAATCGCGCTCCTGACCACTGACCAACTGAAGGGATTCAGTGTAATCCCGATTAAAGTTACTGGCACAAAAGGGAGTAAGAGGATTTACGCGATTCTAGACTCAGCCTCATCTCACAGTTACGTAGATGAAAAGATAGCTGACGTCGTAACAGATCTTAGACAAGGTAAGCACGTCAGTTATACAGTAAGTAGTATGCACGGACAGCGTGCAATACCAGTGACACGAGTTAAGTTGGACTTAGACTCTCTTCTTCCAAGATCGCAACACAGCGAGAGGGAGAGGTCTTTGTTGCCCTTTAGAGATCTAACCTTTGCGGCCACGAAGGACTTTAGTAACCTACTAGGTCCAGTGCCGGCACAATCTCTAGAGGACCGTAAGTATTTCAGACACCTTGGTGTACCCGAATGTCCTGCCAATTATAGATCGGTAGCAATGCTGATCGGGACGGACCAATTCAACCTACATCAGGTGTGGGAAACCAGACCATCGGCAGTTGTAGCAGGAAACGCATACGCCTGCAGAACGCCGATAGGGTGGTATACTCGAGCGCCTGTGCGCACACTAGACGTAAGTGACGAGGAAGACGATGTACAGAGTACATGTAGTTTATTAACTATAAATTCAATTCATTCCTTTTCACACGACGTGGACCATACTACCTTACATACAAAACATAACAGACGTGTAACTAGTATGATAAGTCACAAGGAGCAGCTAATCCACAAGGTGAGTTTAGAACTTGGGGAGAAGACGAGTCAGCTAGAGATTCCATCGACGACAGATGATAGGCTTGCGAGTCTACCTACCCCAACGACACCAACAATGCCCGTCGATACAAAGAAAAAGACAACGGCGACGAAACTCAAGAAAAAACCGAAGGCGAAATGGAAGGATATAACTTCAAAGGTCAAGAGAGGAAGACTTGCGAGCCTTTCTACACCAGACATATCGCCAGACGGTCAACCAGACACGTTACCAGACAGTCAACCAGACACGTTACTAGACAGCCAACTAGACATTTTGTCAGAAACATCACAAAATGTTCTACCGGACATTAGTAATGTACCGACTAACAATAAAGCCGCAGTTTCCCTATTGGAGCGGCCTTCTATTGACAAACAACCAGATACGTTACCAGACGTATCGCCAGACACATTACTAGACAGTCGACTAGACATTTTGTCAGAAACATCACAAAATGTTCTACCGGACATTAGTAATGTACCGACTAACAATAAAGCCGCAGTTTCCCTATTGGAGCGGCCTTCTATTGACAAACAACCAGATACGTTACCAGACGTATCGCCAGACACATTACTAGACAGTCGACTAGACATTTTGTCAGAAACATCACAAAATGTTCTACCGGACATTAGTAATGTACCGACTAACAATAAAGCCGCAGTTTCCCTATTGGAGCGGCCTTGTATTGACAAACTACCAATTTTGACACACTTGAGCGACCATAAGCACGGTGAAACCTCATGTATTACAGATGTGGGTAGTACCTACGCTAATGTAAATACAGGTGTTACTTTGCGCTCAAGAGACATACCGAACTTACAACCCATGGTGAAACCTGGGATTAATGTCGGCAGGAAAATAAGTTTACCGAAACCTGCTGACCCCATAGAGTTCAAACCACCATTAACGATCGACTTACAAAGTACCGACAATCAAGGTAAGAAGACAAAGAAGGACAAATTACTTGTAGACCCGGACGGATCAACAGTCAACAAGGGAATACTTACCGGCGGACCCGTGGGCCCTTCTAGTAATTCAAAACCTTCCAAGTTCTCCATTGACTTACCTGATGACGTCACAAATACTTATGTCGACCGTATTGTAAACTTAACAGACTCTTGGTCAAACGCTTGCCGAAAATTAGCGTGGATTGTACGTTTTGTACAATACGTTAAAGGCAAACGTGACTTCACACGTCGACTTACATTGGCTGAGATTGACAGGTGTGAGATTAAATTAATTCGCCATTACCAACTGCGATATTTCGCGCGCGAATTCACATCTATAAATCAAGGTCAACCAATCAAGTCGTCACCGATACTGAGTTGGAGTCCGATAATTTATAATGGCTTAATTTGTCATAAATCTCGGCTTCAAAACATTGACTTTAACACGAACTTTAGGTACCCAATAATAATACCGCAACATCACGAACTACAACGTGCAATGATACTGGACGCACATTTACATCTGAAACACGCTGGAAGACACCACTGTCTTTCCTACTTACGTACTAGATTTGTATTAATTAGACCCAGTAAAGCATTAAGTTCAGTGACACGTACGTGTATTATTTGTAAAAAGGTACATTCTAGAATAGGTACCCAAGAAATGAGTGAACTGCCACAAGCACGACTTCAAGCATTCAGACCACCTTTTACAGAGACTGGAATTGATTGCTTTGGTCCCATACATACTAAACGTGGACGTATACTAGTAAAACGCTGGGGACTGATTTTCACATGTATGTCCAGTAGGGCAGTTCACATTGAACGTGTGATGGATCTTTCCACCAACGCGTTTATACTAGCACTGCGGCGATTTATCGCCAGACGCGGACTAGTAAAATGCTTGTACTCAGACCAAGGGACAAACTTTGTTGGTGCTCGGAATGAGATTGCTAGAGCCTTTAAGAAATTAGATCATGATCAAATCTCGAACGAACTGCAACCTCACAAGATTGTTTGGAAGTTCAATCCTCCAGATAGTCCTTGGAGAGGCGGAGTCTGGGAGAGACTGATTAGATCTATAAAGACAGCAATGGCAAAGGTCATTCCAGTAAACCACATATTAACAGACGACCAACTGACAACATTGTTTGTTGAAATCGAGGCAATACTAAATACTAGACCAATAGTATTAGTACCCGATGACAAACAATCCCAGTTCGCTTTAACACCAGCACACCTGCTTATGCAGGCACCGACCACATTGACGCCGCTTTCCATTCCAATGGAAAGCGATAGCTACGGTAGAAAGGCGTGGAAAATCACGCAACTACTGGCTAACAAATTCTGGGAAATATGGCAAAACCATTATTTGCCCTCTATTTCTGCCAGAACAACATGGTACAATAACACCCGTGCATTAAAGCCGGGAGATCACGTGCTGTTGGCAGAAGTGAATCTGAAAAGACGCTTCTGGATAACAGGTGTCATTTTAGCCACACATCCATCTATGGATGGAGTGACAAGAACTGTGACGGTACGGACAATTGACGGTCGTACAGTAGACAGACCGACTCAACGTCTCGTACTCCTCGAAGAGACTCGTAACGAGTTTGGAGATTACAAATCTCCACCTAATACTAGTAAATAATTAGGAGTTTACAAATAGATTTCCACGTACCTGTACACCGTAGTAAGGACAGCGGTAGAATTCCATTGTCATATTATGTGAACATTGAGGGTAGTACCCTTATGTGTCACATAGGAGCGGGATTTGTAGGTATAAGAAATGGAATTCTACTTGGAACTCACAATATTGAGACATTTTCGAAATTTTAGACAATCCATTTGGATTTGAAAATTTTTAAAATTTTCTCCAGTGAATAGATTCCAGGGTACAGTCGGGTGGAACTTAAAATTAGAGAAACAAGAGAGGAAGACTTGCGAGCCTTTCTTAAAATTTTAATTAAATTTTACACGGTCTTGTTTCAATAAGTTACGTCAAAATAGACTCCCCTATATTTATTACTAATTCTTGACTGCTTATTTTCTGATAATAGTTTGGGATCAAAAAGTGAGTATTTTAGACTCACGGCCAGTTTAGCCCAAATTCGTTTTTACTTCGGCAAAAATTTTAGATAAGAAGCAGCGTGTCATTAAAGAAACCCTAGATCTTAGGCTATGGGTAGGAGGTTAGAGCGTTGTCGAAGCCCAAAGGGCAGACGAAACTCTCACGTCTCCTCACAACTAACTACAAACTCTGTTGTATTCCCTCTAGTAGTAATGATTATGTAACTACACCCTAATTATGGAGAAAGGGATACAAGGAGAGCCGAGATGGGGATATGATATCCAAGAGGAGGCAGCAGCGCCATTCGAAAGATTTGGAGCCAAGGACTATACTATATTCGGTATAAAGGAATTATCGGAAAGTACAGCGAAACTCGCGAGAACTAAATATGACTCGAATGTATTAAAGAGAAGGCAAAACGCATTAAACGAAAGAATCGAAAGTTTGCGCCA
This sequence comes from Nemertoderma westbladi, assembly GCA_032718475.1. Taxonomy (NCBI): domain Eukaryota; kingdom Metazoa; phylum Xenacoelomorpha; order Nemertodermatida; family Nemertodermatidae; genus Nemertoderma; species Nemertoderma westbladi. The sequence goes on along the minus strand of JAUCBJ010008917.1, from coordinate 47,345 downwards.
AACCTTCAACGAACTTTACCCGTACGATGCTTTGTGTGACACGGGAGACATTAGCGAAGACCCCGATACTGAAATTAGTCGTTTGTATCATACCATGCAATACCTAAAGGCGCACGAACCTATGCCCGCGGTACGCGATGAATTCGATGGAATGCATCTTTACAGACGAACTCGAGGGGACGATAGAGAAACCAAAGAAGCATTTTCAGTTTATAAACTTTATTATCAATGCGGTTCTTGTATGCGCGAACAACGAAATGCGATTCCGATGCGTTTGAATAAGGAAAATCCCGAACCGATATTGGCGAGGTGTTCGAATCATCAACAACTACGCTACCAGGAAGGAGGGTACCCTTTATCGAATCCATATCATTCATTTGCTATGACCGGACCAAAGGCGGGAGAAACTGTCATTTACCCACCTAAGGTTGTTGAACCCGATGTATTTGAACTTACGCTGGACGAGGCGAATCAGTCAACCCGCGAAAAGAAAGAAGCTCTTAGCCTATACAGAGCCTACAAGGCTTTCGAGAAAGGTGAGATGGAAGAATGGGGTGGAAGACTCGCGAGCCTACCTTGCCATTGGACGTCACACGATCAAACTTCAGCTAAGGAGATGACACCGGAAGTTTTCGAGAGCATAAACTTTGCTCAAAACGTTATTCAGAGATTACAGATTGCATCCCCGGAGAGGCCAAGAGAAATGCAACCGTATAGTACTTTAACTACGAAACCATTGAGTACGACACTCAACTTCCCTATTAGTATACCAGTCCGACAGGATACGACGTACGAAATACCCATCGTGGATCATCCAGAAATCATTTCAAACTTGGAGTTTCTTCCTGCAGTTGTTTTCAGCGATATGAGTAAGATATATGATTTGCGTAGACATATTACTCAAAAGGTCGTGAACAACGTTCCACCTCATATCCAAGATTTTAAGGAACTGGATAGAGCTGGTGCCGACATAGCTCCGAGTAATCTGAAAGGATATCTAACCAAGACGATTCGTTTATGGATTGGAATCGGAACCTTCGAGTCGGATACGGATATTGCCGCAGATTGGCGAGGTAAGGTTATTCGTTTCGATGAGGATAAGGATATAGAGAAGATTTGGCAACCTTCGGAAGAATTGTTGGATGAATGGACTAGGACGTTTAGATCGTTTCAGGAAAACGGTTATATGTTTTACGATAACGAGGGCGGCAGTCATCAGCAGAGTTTGACTTCTAAGACTATACAGATTAGAGCGGCGGACGGAGTCCTGCACGTTTTCAGTAGACAGAGGAGCGACAAACGAATGCCGATACCTCCAGCGAATACAAAGCGACACCATCTTATCACCGATATAGTAAAGAAGATGGACCAAGCAAGATGGTAAGAAACATGATTTTAGATAAAACTGTTGTAAAGGTTGGATCAGGAGTAAGGGAGGATTTAATTAGCGACTTCGCCGGCATGACGGACAGCGATGACCGACTACCGACACCATACGTCGACACTCGACCTCTTATTCTGTGGTCTATAGAACAGGGATATTTTCGTGAGTATAATACTCAGAAGACTGGAACTGGATACATTTCCTACCTGTTATTCAATTGGGATTATAAGGAAGGTAAAAGAAACAAGTATATTGAAACTTATGGAGAAGGTGATACTCCAGATATGAGTGAGTTTGAATCACAGCTTAAATGGAGAGGATGCGTGTATTGGGCTATTACGTCACCTCCAAGAGCAGTCTTACAATATTATTTAGCGATAGAGTCGTCAGTGAATGTTTGCCTAATCGCCGACATCGTGTCTCGGACTCTCAAAAGACATCCACTTTGTCTCGGAGAAGATCATACGTTCTACATGGAAGGGAGAATTCGTACCGACGTGTTTAGACGATTCCTTGAACCCTTCTACAACTCCGACGCTCAGTGTAATGCCTTTACTCGAGCAGGATTTAGCATATTTCGAGACGTGTATCTTCGCTGTGCGGGATCTCTTATCGAAAGACCATCTATGTTTACATTGTTACCCTATGAAGGAGAACGTATTGTGGAAATTACGGATGAATCACGGCAGACGCGCGCGCCTATCGGTCACCCCGGTGATGATTTCAACGTAACTACTACGATCGCCGACGATCCTTTAGAGGAACTTCTTGAGATAGAAAGGAACCTCCCGAAGAAATCTCAGACGGAGATTCGACAACTTGAAGCAACAGATGCTATAGTTTGTATACAACCTTCAGAAACCTACCAACCCATAGACCCAGATGATTACGATTATAGTATGGGAGGAAGCGCTCGACCGATTGGAGATCTTATATACGAACGAGTGTGGTACCCTGCTAATACGATGTGTAGTAAATGTGGCGTCGCTGGACATCATATGGCAAAGTGCAGTGGAAAGCACATTACTACGACTCAGCTAATCTGTGGATGGTGTGGGGATCAAGGGTCTCATACCTTTTATACTTGCTGGAGATTTATGGCTCAATGTACTTACTGCAATATAAAGGGACATCGAGCATCTGAATGCCAACTGAGAGATATACCTTATGAACACGAATCTGTAAAACTTGTGAGGAAGTTATTTGATGAGTGGGAAGATTTGGCCGACGAACATGTATCGGCACAGAGAAGACGGTTTCCGATGAGAGCGCATCTCGGATTTTGGGCGGTAAATCCTCAAACGATGATGTCGGAAGGATACATCTCCGCTATGCCTCAATATGACGAACTTATCGAGGTTGTCGATATTTTGCCCCACGACAGCGGATTCCGAGTAGTGCGCGAGTATCTGTTACAGATTCACCCAGATAACAAGAACACGTGGAATTTTCAGAAAGTCGTAAATCGTATCATGTATGGTGAATTTGATCGTTTCCGAACCGAAAAGCGGAATAAGGGAGCTTGGTTAACCGTCGCATGGGCGTACCGAGCCGCGTTTTACCATAAACGTATACGAGCGAGCGTATTCGAGGAAGAAGAGGTCCTAGAGGCGACAAATATACCAGCCACTCCGGTTGCGCCGTCTGCACGTCACCCTCGGGAGGACGGGCAGGGTAGGATCATACGGGTCCAGAAGGTGGGCCAACAATTGAAGAAAATTATTAATGTGGAAGAACGCAAGGGAGTTGAGCCGACTATTCGAGTTACTCGGGATACGGTATCACTTCCAAGAGAACCAGTAGGAGGATCGGGACATACACCAGCTGATCAACAGGGGGCGCAAGCTACTCTTGGGTCTGCGTCGTCCGCTTCTCATGCGTTCCCAGACGTTCTACCAACTGTAGCGACAACTGATCGGTCACGAGGAATTGGTCGAGGTTTTGGGATGCCAAATAGACGAATTTGCGAGGAAATAGTTGCACCGTCTCTCAACGTCCCAAGTAAACCAGTGACTCGCCCCATTAGTCCCATATCGCGAGCAAAGTCACCTGTGCGCAGTTTTCGAGGACGCGGCAGGGCTCGATCAACTAAGCGATAAAAGGGAGGGCAAGGGTGGACGGAAGACTCGTGGGCCTTTCTTATGATTTGTGATTTATTTTGAATTATATAAATTTAGAAAGTTTATATTTAGAAGGAACTTATATTTGAAAGACTTATGTTTCATATTTGAGATGCAAAGGTTTATATTATTCTAAACTTATGCAGTTTATATTTATATTTAAGTAAAGACTTATAGTTAGTAAGATTTATATTTAGTAAGAATTTATATTTTATATTTACGTGATTATTTCGAACTTATGTAATTTATATTGTTCCGAATACTATATTTTATAAGCAGTATTTGTATTTACAGTGTAAAAGAGAAAGTTTTATAGACAGAAAATTTTGTGCTCAGAAAGACTCATATTTGTAATTATTCCAAAACTTATGCAATCTACATTTAGGTACGAAAGTATTTGTAATTACTTGAATTTATGCAATATTTGAGATGCAATAGTAGATGGAAGACTCGCGAGCCTTTCTTATTGTTTTCATTTATTTGTATTTGTAATTGTTTGAATTTATGCAATATTGAGATGCAATAGATTTATATTGGTGAATTTAATTTAGATTTATATTGTACTTACTTAGTAAAGCCTTAAACACGTAAAGTTTGAATTTGTAATTATTTTGTATCGAATCATTACGTAGAAAGGAAGTATTGTTTGAAACTTAATTGTAAATATGTAAGTACGCCCTAAGTATTCTATAGTTTGATTGATTATTGGTGAAAACCGTATATTTTATGCACGATAATATCCTGTTTTCATGGAGCGGTATAGAATTATATTCCCTAAATGCCGTGGATTTTCAAAAATTTTATTTTATTCGAATTAACTTTGTAAAGATTGCTTTGAGTTCTCATTCGTATTGGTTCTATCTATTATGCATCTATCGGTCAGGTGGTTCAGTAGCTCAGTTGGTAGAGCGTTGGAAATTATAAGTGTAGTAGGTATCGAGTTCGAATCCTAGTAAGTGCGAATTATTTTTTGTGCAGAATTTCAACTCATTTAAATTAACCGCTACAAATTAATTGCATTTATCTGTACCAATAAGGCTGTAGTTATTTGATTGTAACCAATGTCGTGCAAGTTATATATTAGCTGGACCAATAAGCTATCTTTAAAATCTTGTTAGAACTCATAGAACAATCGAGAATTTTCTCGATTGATTGCGGCACAAATTTAGTATATAAAGGTGCGATTCGTTCATTAGTTATCAATTACTTCACTATTCTCAGATTTATTCTGTCGTGCTTAGTTTATTCTCAGATTACATTGTATTATAATTGTGTCTTCTGTAATAAAGTCAGAATATTCTCTCAGCCTTTCTGTTTTACTATGGTTTCACTACGGTGAATAAACTCAGGGACAGGATGGCCAGCTAGAGATCGGGCCGCAGCAATGAACGGGAACATCACAGGAATGTAGACGAGAGACGACCCGCAATACCATTTAAAGTTATTCGCCCATCGCCTGAAAGGTTAGACAGCGTTCGATCCTTGCTACCTAAGTGTAAGACCAAAAGATCAAAGGTAGACGTAGTGACACGCTGCAAGCCTAAAATTACATCATAGGGACTGTACTGTCTTGATTCAGGGAAAACCGCAGTAGACCTTCATATTCCTACGGGGGGGGGGGGGGGAGAGGAGAGAGAGCAGATACTAGTACGCAGATAGGACGTAGGCACACCGGTACAAGGCATACACATTGGTTAGGGTGCAGCAAACTGTACGCTTAACTCTTGCTAAGTACAGGTGTGTGTGCGACTATTTGCCGTACAACAGTGTCTATTACATCAGAACTTGTAGGCTAGAGGGTTGCTGTGTTTTCACCTGAATTGGGATTGTACCGTTCAGGCGGTAGGGCAGTTTACGCTAGGCGCAAAATAAATTGAGGCTATCAGGGATATACTAACATCTACCGTGTCCCCGCCAACGCCCTAATAGGAAGTTACCCGGACTACCTGGGTGACTAAAATTCTAGATAGGAGCCAGGATAGCTATTAGTACCCGTACGCCTACAGTAGTAAACTAACACATCTCTTCTTAGTATCAGGGACCTGGTACCTAAAATTGCCGAATTCTGGGCGTAGTATTAACCTTATGCCTGAATTTGAGTCCTGGAAATACGCAAGAGGGGAAGGAACCTTATCATTCGTGAGTATTGGACCTACAAGTTATAAAATTAGAATATTCGTAAATGCACACCGTACCCAGTAATTATATATATGAAGGAGCAAAACTGCTTTGACCGTTCAGAATTAACACACGCGCGTTAGAAATTATTTACACCTCAAAATATATAAAATTAACTTTCGTCCTTACTGCACTTTGCTCGCTAGTTAGACATCTCCAAATCTGCTCTACACCTAACTAGCGTCCCTTTGCCCAACCATATAAATCACACCGCGGCAAAGTATACGAGCCTCTTAGTCCGTCAGTGAGTCAGCCTGATTTTAGGATTCGCTGCGCGGGATTTTGTTTTATCGAAGTTTGTCTGCTCGTAGACTGTTTTCTGCCTCACCGGTTAAAAGAGATCGATACTGCAATATATTCGCTTACTTGGGGTTTACTGTTTTGGTGAGAAGGTCGGATTTATGATTTGATTTACAAACTTTACAGTAGGATATTGCAGGTATTGTTACCGTCTCTTCCGATAGTAGGAATAGGCGTATCTCTCCAATTTATAATTAGTGAAACAAGATTAATGCTTGACAAGATTGATTATTTTAATAACATAATACAATATCAGATTAACAATTAATATAAGAGAAACTGCACTGTAGTATCTCTGTGTATACGCAGTTTCATTATAATGACCGGAAGGGGAGAATGGGAGAAAGCTTGTAATAACATTTGTTATTCATTTCATTAGTCACCTCAGGTCAAACCGTACTACCTTAACTGTTTAATTAATATGATAACTATGTTGACGAGAGCGCGAGAATTCCTTCTTAAAAACTAAGAAAGGCTTTCGACTTTCAAGTACGATAGAACGGCTACAATCTTGTGTTGTTTTAGCTTAATAGAGATATTAAAATATCCCCTGCCGCTGGCGTTTATATTTGAGCATATTTTAAATGTTTGCCTCATATTCAATTGATGTGTACCGCCTTCTGGCAAAGCGGCACCAAGTTTAAACTATCAATCACAGCTAGTGAGTAGCGACCCACCCACCACGGTCGGCGACCTTCAAACAAACAGATGCAGAGTCGGAAAGAACTGTCACATGCTTTGCTTGGCTTGTGGTACCATTTGATTACATAATAGATTTTGGCAGACTGGGCGGACGCTCTGACCGTATGCATTGCGCACCAACAATGCCTAAAACATCTATGGGAACAGCCAATTAGTGCGCTTGAATCATTTATCTGTATTCCTGTCTCTATCGTTATTCTTTACTTTGTATAACACAATTTACAGTGCGGCAAAGTATGGCTGGTTGACCATTGAAATGCATTGGTAAAGGTATTCGACGTTCACGTGGGCTAAACAAATTTAAACAGTACAGTTTTAGCACTATACATTAATATAGATAGGGCAACAGACAAACTGTATATGACACAAATACCAACACATTCCGATAGCCCGCAATTATGGCGTCTCTAAAGAGTCCAAATATAAATTAATAAAATCCTCTATGAAACAATAAAAATACCTACAAAAAATACTGCTGTATTATTAAATATTAGTTACTGCAGTAACATATAACAATTACTGCAGTAACAAATATTTATTACTGCAATAATCAATATAAATAAATTAATAAATAATTGAATAAAAATTAATACTGCAGTAATCAATATTAATAAATAATTGAATAAAAATTTCTACTGCAGTAACAAATTATTTGTTACTGCAGAAAAAGACAATTTTTTATTACTGCAGTAAGTTTAATTCTTACTTTCAGTAACAAATATTTATTACTGCAGTATTTTTTGGAGGCATATTTATTGTTTTATAGAGGTTTTTATTGCTTATATTTTACCCTATAGTCAAAGTCAATATACCCCATACCATAGCCAGCTTCAGGCAGGACTGTATGAAATGACTGACAGTACTACTTTGAAATCTTTGAGGACACTTTGTCATTTTCTTGGACCACTTTTAGAAATTTGAGACACTTTTAGTTCTTTGAGAAAATCTCAAAGAACAGATGCACTTTGAGACCCCGACTGTAGGCTTATTACTGACTGCAGTATTGGATACCGGTATCAGCAAACGAATGCAGGAATATGCTGCACTTATTGAAGTAAAGTAAATGTACATCGATCAGCCATGGCTAGTGAATATAAAGTTGGGTTGCGCACAGATAAATTTAACGGCACGAATTGGTTTATGTGGAAACATAAAATACAGATGGTGTTGATTTCTTTAGATTTATGGGAAATCGTGATAGGTGAAGAAGTTGCCCCAGAAAGTGGTGGAGAGGCACTTCAAAAATTCAATAAAAGAGATTCAAAAGCGCGGGCTGAAATTAGCCTACATCTGTGTGACCCTCAGTTGCCATTAGTTATAGGAAAACTCACTGCAAAAGATGCATGGGACGCATTAAAGAAACAGTACGAAATGAGAACAATGCAAAACATCATATTCCTTAAACGGAAATACCGCAATGCGAGATTGTGTGATGGTGGCGACATGTTATCTCATATAAATAAACACCAAGAATTGGCAACTCAATTAGCGGCGATAGGGGCTGAAGTTTCAGAAATCGAGCAGGTGTGGGAGTTGCTGCTAAGTTTACCTGAACCCTTTGACAATTTAGTTAATACCCTAGAAATGAATGATAATCTCACACTTGAATACCTCCGTCAAAAACTGTTAATGGTAGAGCAAAAGAGAATAGAGTCCAAAAAGCCTGAAAATGGAGAAAATGATGCATTGCTGAGCCACACTAGAAACTTATCAGTCTCTGGTGTCCAGCAACACCAACAACGAGGATTTAGTGGGAATCGCGGATTCAATAACAGCAACTACAATATAGGCAACAATTTTGGCAACCAAAGAAATAGTTACAGTGGTGGAAATTTTAGACCCGCTAAATGTTTTAACTGTGGTAAACTTGGTCATATAGCAAAATATTGTAGATCAAATAATTTTCCAGAACAACCAACCCTTAAATCAAATGTGAACCTAACTTATTCAACTGACTCATGTACATTTTGGTCTTCTACATTACTTACAAATAGTGATGACAATTCGATTAAATGGTTCATTGATTCTGGCGCAACACAACATATGTGTTGTAAATTAGATTATTTTGACGAGTATTGCGAATTCAGTCAATCTCAGGTTGTTCATCTGGCAAATGGTGAGACTGTTGAGGCATTAGGGAAAGGTAAAGTAAAGTGGGAAAATCCTAATAAAAGGGGAAACTGTGTATTTGAAAACGTATTGTTTGTACCAAATTTGAGTCAAAATTTGTTATCTGTGAAACGAATTACTGAACACAATTCATGTGTCATATTTAACCTGAGAAAATGTGAAATTTTCGATAGATTTAATGATAAACTGCTAGCCATTGCACAGATACGAGAAAATGGTAACCAGTACGAACTTGACGGTTCTGTAATTAAAGTTCCAAATAATAATGAGAACTTTGTATATTCTGCATCAACTTTGGACATATGGCATCGCCGTTTAGGACACGTTAATGAACAGACACTAAAAATTATGTTTAAAGATGACTGCGTCAATGGCTTAGATATTAACGTTGAGGACAAACTGAACTTTTGTGAGGGGTGTGTTCTAGGAAAGCAGACAAGAAATCCATTTCCAAAAACAAGTAATTCAAGGGCATCTGATGTTCTTGAACTTGTCCACTCTGATGTCTGCGGGCCAATGTCAAAGGCATCAAATGGCGGAAATAGATATTTTGTCACATTCATAGACGATAAGTCAAGGTTCTGTGGAGTCTATTTTATGAAGGAAAAATGTGAAGTTATGGAGAAATTTGTTGAATTTATACAAATGGCTGAGAGACAGACAGATAAAAATATTAAAGTGATTCGCTTAGACAATGGTGGAGAGTATTTAAATAATGATTTTGACAATTTCTTGAAGCAGAAGGGCATTCGCAAACAGGTGACTGTAAGATACTCCCCACAACAAAATGGAGTTGCAGAGAGAAAGAATAGGACCTTAGTTGAATCAGGTAGATCTATGATAGAATATGCCGGGCTGCCGATCTCATTCTGGGCTGAATCAGTTTTGGTTTCTGTATATATTAATAATCGATGTTTAACAAAAGCTGTTACGAATCAAGTTCCATATGAATGTTTCTATGGCAAAAAACCATCAGTTTCAGACTTTAAGGTCTTTGGGTGTGATGCATGGGTTCACGTCCCAAGTCAGAAAAGAAAGAAGTGGGATCCTAAGAGTGAGAGACACATCTTCGTAGGTTATGATGGTGAAAAGAAAGGTTATAGAGTATATGACCCACACACAAGGCGTGTATTTGTTAGTCGTGATGTTAGGTTCGATGAACACAGCTTTGGAGATCGTATATCCCACATCAAACATGAGATAGAGTCAAAGTGTTTTGACAATACTGCTATTGATGATATAGTGGTCCCAGTTGCTCCAGTAATCGTTACTGGGAAAGTAAATTACAAGTTAGAAACTGAGCCTGAAATGAGGACTGAGAAAGTAAATGACAAATTAAATTATAAGTTAGAAACTGAGCCTGTAATGAGGACTGAGAAAGTAAATGACAAATCAAAAACAGTGCCTGAAGTGAGGAAGTCGTCAAGAGTTAGAAAACTGCCAGACAGATATGGTGAGTGGATTGAGGGAGATGAATTTGATAATATGGTTTTCTCAGTATCCATGGAGCCAAGAACCATAAATGAAGCACTGGAAGGTGATTCGAGTGACCAATGGAAATCAGCAATAGAAAATGAATATAACTCTTTAACCAACAACAAAACCTGGTCTTTAGTTGAATTGCCAGAAGGTAGAACAGTAGTTGGTAGTAAATGGACTTTTAAAGAAAAGAAAGATTCTAATGGAGAAGTCATACGCTACAAAGCGCGGCTTGTAGCTCAGGGCTTCACTCAACAGCCCAATTTGGATTATCAAGAAACGTTTGCACCAGTTGCACGCTGTACCTCTATTCGTACAATACTAGCTCTTGTGAATGAGTATAACTTAGAACTACACCAAATGGATGTTGAGACAGCCTTCCTGAATGGTGTACTGGAGGAAGAGATCTTTATGAAACAACCAGATGGATTTATCAAGGAAGGAAATGAGAACTTGGTATGTAAACTTCACAAGAGTATTTATGGATTGAAACAAGCCTCTCGATGTTGGTATCACGTAATGGATGATCACCTTAAGGGATCTGGATACATACAATCGGATTCTGATCCTTGCATTTACATCAAACACATTGGAGACAACTTTATGATCTTAGCTCTATACGTTGACGACTTATTGATGGCATCTAATGACATTACTATGCTGATTGGAGAAAAGGATTTACTGAAAAAGCGATTTCAGATGAAGGACATTGGCGAAGCCACATGGTGTTTAGGTATAAAGATTGACAGAAACAGAAGTAATGGCAGCATGAAGTTATCTCAAAGGAGCTATCTTGAAAATATATTGAAGTGTTTTGGAATGGAAAATTGTAACTCTGTTTCAACACCCATTCACCCTAGTATTACTTTGTCCCCTAATGAGGGTGATCCGGTTGACAAAAGAAGTTATCAGGCGGCTATAGGCGCTCTAAATTACATTGTAAGTGCTACCCGACCAGACATTGCTGCATCTCTCAGCAGCGTTAATCAATTCTGTTCTAATCCTGGGAATGAACACTGGGTAGCTGTGAAAAGGATACTTCGATACATCAAAGGGACACCAGACATCGGTGTGGAATTTGTATCATCTAAAGTTAATATTGCAAAACTTGTTGGTTATGTAGATGCCGACTGGGGTCGGAACTATGACCGAAAGCCTATGTCAGGGTTCTTATTCTTTATAAACAATTCATTAATCTCATGGAGTTGTAAAAAACAATCAACCGTAGCACAAAGTACTACAGAAGCTGAATACATAGCAGCGAGTTTGGCCACGAGAGAACTGGTATGGTTGAGGACTCTCTTGAAAGACTTAGGGTTTGAACAAGGGAAATCTACCACACTATATGAGGATAATAACGGATGTATTGCTCTTTCGAAAGATCATCGATTTCATGGGAGAACTAAACATATTGAAATAAAACATCACTTTGTTCGAGATATGGTGAATAAAAAACTTGTTACTTTAGAACACTGCTCATCGAACAACATGATTGCAGATATAATGACAAAGCCTCTTTCAAAGGAGAAATTCATTGAGTTTAGAACAAAAATGATGACTCTCGTTTAAATATATTGACGAGTTAGTGGGAATGTGAAATCGTCAGTATAATTTGCACTTTTATCAGATGATCATGGGCTGACGACGAGTGGGAGTGTTGGAAATTCGTCTAACGCCCTTTTATATTGAACCCTTTATCTATCATCTGACTGTCTGACTCCTACCGTCTAGTTCTGCAGTAGTACCGTTAGGCTGTTCTGTCATATTGTGTTTTTGGTGTTGGGTTGCGGTACCGGTAATGATTGTTTGTATTTCATATATAACTGACTATATTTACTAAATACTGCAAGGTATGATGTTGGAAGTTTTTTATTAAAAACAATGGATTCGACTTGGAGAAACATATATTTCTAACAGTATCGGCATGCTGCATTGCAGCTGCATTTTTAAGAATGCTCTGCCGGCTTGTCGACAAAATTGCGCCGCCACAACGCCCTATCACCCATGACATTTGCTAGATCATCCGCATCTTCAAGGCCAGTGTCCTTTAAGATGCGTCTCAAGAAAGTCATGGGCTGTCCAACATGCTTATTCACTCCATGAGGATGCCAAAGTACAAGATTATGCACTGGCTGGTCCTCACGGCGAAAGCAATGTCTTGCAAAGCGGAGGCGATTTTGTTCTAGTGTCGAGCTTGGGGAACCAATGAGACTCCTCCAATGTTATATAGTGTCTGGTTGGAGATGTGTGCATTCTACTTGACACAATGAACCCGGGGTAGCATTCTTGTGAATGTGCCATCCAGAGATTTGGTGTCCTCAGCAGTTAGAGCCCAGCATGGACTCCCATAGAGGAGTACTGGAACTACTGCTGCTCTAAATAATCGGACCTTAAGTTTCCGATTAATTCTCGGTGACTTCCAAATCCTGGAAAGCCTATTCAAGGCTGCCCATGTCTTTCCCTTACGTATTCGAATGTCCTCACCTGACTTCCGGATCCATGATCCCAGGTAACAGAAGTCGTCCACATGCTCAAGCATACCATCCTTTGAACTTATGCTCATCCGATCAGAGACTTGCTGAGAACTTTCAAAGTTAACTGTCAAAATTTTGGTCTTTCTGGAGTTAATAAAAAGACCAACACTAGAAGCAGCATGTTCTAATAAGCTGAGGAGCCGTTGGGCTCCCTCTAGTGATTCTGAGAGTACTCCTAAGTCATCAGCAAAGTCTAGATCAGTTAGGTACTTGGCAGGATTTCCTCGACTTCTGGAGCCAGTAGGTGGAGTTATCATCACCCCATCATCATTATGATGATCTAAGGACATGCGTAGAACATAGTCAACCACAATTATGAACAAGAATGGTGCAAGTGTGTCTCCCTGGAGGACGCCCCATAACACTTCAAATGGTTCTGTGTCACCGTCAACAGTAGACACAAATGTTGTCGAACCATCGTATACTGATCTGACATATTAACATATATAGTAACATGACACATTAACATATTGCAGAGGAGTTACCTCCAATGCAGGGCCTTTGGATGCTGGTCAGATTACTGATGACCAGCGTTTATTACATGCCTTTATGTCTTTATGTTAATGCCTTTGCCGTTAATGTATGTGTCTTGATGACATTATAATATTATTATTAATTGATATTCTGTCGTTAAACTCAATTTACTCTCTTTGTTTGTTTAATATATCGCCGATATTACGAAATCAAGGAAGTTTTCCACGCGCCAGAAAAGGTGGGTCACTACAATTAAGTATCAGTGATAATCTGGACAATTGTATTAGATTCGTGTGTTGTTGTACCTCTGATTCACCAAATAATTAATATAGGGCGATATCTCAGACTATTATTATAAGCAAAGCCCTTATTATTAATCATATCACGATTGAGAGTTGTAATAAATTGATCACGGTAGAAATATTAATATAATTAGACATAAAGACAAGTCACTATACGTTTCCCCTAAAGGGAAACACAAACACCAGACTTGAGTTCTTACATAATTAATTAGTCAGTAATTTGCTTGTTATACTATGTTGGCACACCCTCTCGGTACTGTATCTCAGTTAAATACAATAGATAATCAAATACCGTATCGAACCAAATAAGTTATAGAGCAAATCAATACATATGGAGGAAATAAAAAGGGAGATCAATCGATACAATGAGCGGCCCTCTGTTAAAGGTACACTAGCGCAACTCCGCCCATTGTATCAGACCAGCGATTCAAGGTCCACAGTGCATGGAACCTCTGCGTAGTTGCAAAATAAAGTGTCAATATAGACGAGATTGAGATTGAAGGAACATATTTATTATTAAAGCGCTAACAGTCATTCCAAGACCCCTACAGAAAACAGGATTGCGCCCACGCGGAGGGAGTCGTCCAGATGGGTGTTGGAGATCTCCAGCAAGGGGCACCGTATTCGTATTCTTCCAGCAGCCCCGGGAAAGAAAAATAATTTATAAAAATTTTTTTACTTTTTTACTTTTTCACTTTTTTTTACTTTTTATAAATATAGGGATGTTGCCCACACTCTGGTTTGTGAAGCTATACCAAATCCCCAAACCCCACTGGAACTTGCCTTTTACCTGCAAAAGCTCGATTGACCATTTTACCGACATTTTATGTGCATTAATTTTTACCAAATTTAACTTAGCCAAAATATATAATAAAATATTAACTAAATGGTATTTATTTCTAACATAATATATTTTATGCGTGTACTGATTAATTTGTATATTTAGTGCTAAAAATTATGTCCTCAATTAACTGTATGTATTATTTTATATTTATTGTGTATTTTATTAATATCTATATCCTCTTACGTCCAATCTGGATATTACACGTCTTATGAATTATCAAATAGAGGGATGTATATTATTTATTAATATATATAATTATAGAACCATTTATTTTCCAAGCAGTTTTATGTATGATTATTAAATTAGTTATAACTCTTCTTTTAATGAAAAACCCGAGAATTAATGGCAAACTAAAGGTCCGATTACTTAGAGCAGCAGTAGTTCCAGTACTCCTCTATGGGAGTCCATACTGGGCTCTAACTGCTGAGGACACCAAATATCTGGATGGCGCATTCACAAGAATGCTACGCCGGGTTCATTGTGTCAAGTACAATGCACACATCTCCAACGGGACACTATATAACATTGGAGGTGTCTCATTGGTTCCCCCAAGCTTGACACTAGAACAAAATCGCCTCCGCTTTGCAGGACATTGCGTTCGCTGTGAGGACCAGCCAGTGCATAATCTTGTACTTTGGCAGCCTCATGGAGTGAATAAGCATGGTGGACAGCCCATGACTTTTTTGAGACGCATCTTAAAGGACACTGGCCTTGAAGATGCGGATAATCTAGCAAATGTCATGGGTGATAGGGAGTTGTGGCGGAGCAATTTTGTCGATAAGCCGGCACAGCATTCTTAAAAATGCTGCTGCAATGCAGCATGCCGATCCTAGTAGTAGTACAGCGGCCAAATGCATACATAGGGTGTCCAATGCGTTGTACAAACACAAGGATGGGTTCATTAAATGGCCTGATACATCCTGCCAAGCCGAGATTCAGAAGGAATTTTACGAGCACTCAACGAACCACAACCAGTATAAAGGAATGCCTTGTACTGTCGGATTGGTTGATGGGACGCACATCAACATTTCAACTCCTGTGGATAATGAAAGTGCTTATGTAAATGGACGTAAGAATCGACATACTATAAATACGCAAATTGTATGTGATGCCAAAATGCGTATTTTAGACATTTGTTGTTTCCCAGGCGCTTCGCATGATTCCTTCCTATTACGACAGAGTGGTGTACCTGCGAGATTTCAAGATAACGCTACAGGTTGGTTGTTGGCAGATTTGGGGGGGTATGGGTTGAAAAAATGGTTGATGACGCCTATTGAGAAGCCACTTACTAGTTCTCAATTGCGGTACAACAGGGCGCATAAGAGGACGCGGTCGATAGTAGAAAGGGTCAATGGAGTTGTTAAATCTCGATTTCGTTGTCTATCCTTGGAGCGCAAAATACTTGCTTGCGCATGTAAATACATGCTTGTGCATGTCTACACAATTATGCTATCAGGTGTAATGTACCACTTGTTCCAGTTGATGCACGATATAATGAAGAAATTGCTGATCGTCAATATGATGTTCGGGCTACTGTGGAGTACGACATTATTGGTAAAGTTGCACGAGATCGAATTGTGGAGAGATTTTTTCAAGAGTGAACAGGCAATAAACACTAAACAGAAACTACAGTACAGTAAGTTCATTAAACTTCGCGAACGGTGATGTAAAAGTCAAGGATTATCAATAATTAATTGATGAAAATTTAGATATGTAAAATGAAATACAGTAATAAATAAATATAAGAATGAATTTATAAAAATTAAAAAATGTATTTTTAAAATAAATTTAAAAAGTATTTTTTTGCAGTTGTACTGTAGTAGGCCTGCATTTCTTTGAAAACTCCGCACCAAATAAATTAACACGAACGCAAATTTGTTAAAGTAAAATAATTGAGCACTCAAGACTCAAAGTGTAACAAACGTTGAATTTTGGGTGATGTGCATCACATTCTGGAAAATGGCCACAAACAATGTGAATAGAAATAGATCGTACTGTAGACATAAAAGTTATTCTGCCAAATTACAGCTCCGCATATAACCGGCAAGTCGTAGGACGTTCTAACGTCGTTCTAACGCAAAGAGTCTAAACTTTAAAGAGCCTCTAACTCCATTAATAGCAGCTACAATTTTTGCTACCGCAACTACCGCTACCGCAAAAAGTAACTACCGTACTATCCCTGCACTACAACTAAGGTTCCATCTTGGTGTAGTCAGGTTGCATTGAATTCACATCTCTCCAGAGTTCGATCCTTGCATGGGGGCCCAGGCAATTTTCATTCCGGCAAGAATTATTTAAAGGGACTAACCAGGGTGAATCTCTTCCCACTAGCGTACCGAGGAATCAGTAAAGGGCGTGGCCATATCTATGCCGGACTTTGGCTAATGTTCTTTAGGCTGAGAGCCGTTCAGGAAAATAACAAAGTTTTGTGTTCCTCAATGTTAATGTTCCAAATGATAATAGCACAGAATTAGTAATGTGACTGATTATCGCAATACAGAATGAATGACAGCAGTAAATCGGTAATAGATATTAGTTGGCGACGGTCGAAAACTATGACTGGTCTGCAACTCTGTGATTAATGAACTGACCGATAAATCAGTAATACAGAATAATATATGATTGATACACACAGATATTGGTTTCACCTCTTACTCTACTTGGCCTTCTGTACCCAGTGGATGCTCTCCTATCTCTGTTCACGTGCTCCCCTGCCTGCTATTGGCTTACATACTAATTGTCACTTTGGCACTCCCTGTGAGTGTTTCCCCCGCCGCTATCTTTTACTAGCTGTTTTCTCTCCGAGGTGGTTTGACCTCTCACCTCTCTCTGTGGCTTTGGGGCTTGTATCGCCCCCCCCCCCCCCCCCAAAGTTGGTTATGAGGCGAGATTATTATTGGTAATCTCGTATCCCCAACTATATTGGTAAAATGCCACTGGTCCCATTTTCGGGTGGATAGTGCAATGGAATTGAATCCGCTTACATGTACGTACGATTTGTGGGTTTTAAACACAGTAGATCAGTATAAACAATATAGACAGTATAGAGTAAACATAATCGGGATCGTGGGTGGCACTGCACATTATCAGTGGTTGTTTTTATATTGAATCATTAACAAGAATAAAGGGATGCCGCATATGGAAATTTTCATACATCAAAGGGGCCGCATATGGAAAAGTTAGTTCACTGTTAATGATCTGCTCACCCCCTAAACAGAAGGCTAACAGAGAACATTTAAACAGCGAACTAAAATAGGTAAATTGCTCACCAAATTTGCACTCTCTGATAAAACCCTCTGTTAATGTTCTCTGTTTAAGTAACAGAAGACATTAACAGAGAACCAATTACTCATCGCCCCTGGCCTTTCTGTATAGGAAGTCGATCGTTCACCGTATTGATATTATATATTACAATAACGCAAGAGTCTTAGGTGCTACGATAAATCTAAATAGCGGACAAAGTCTTTTGCTATTAAATATTTACTTGCCTTTTGAGTGCCCAGAAAATATTCGATTTATTTTCAGAATGTTTAGGTACGATTAAATCTATTGTACATAACTGATGTTTTCAATTACGTAATAATAATAGGTGACTTTAACTCAAATCCTAAAAAAGTATTTTTTAACGAAGTTAAAGAATGGTCCGAATCGTGTAATTTAATTATTTCTGATGTTGAGACTTTACCTGATAATACTTTCACTTATATTAGCGACTCTCATTTAACAACGTCTTGGTGGGATAAATATTTCTCCATTTGACGCAACACCGCCGCGGCCGCTATGAGGGAGGTGAATACCGCGGCCGCTCCTAAAGCCGCAGGCCATCGCTAACTATATAGGTTAACTTGGGATTCTGGGGGACTTTTCGATGAAGGAACTGACCAAATTTTTTTATTTTCTCACCAGGGGAGCGGCTCGGAATTCTAAGATATTAGCAACTCTAACATTATTAAATCTAACCCTTCGACGGACACGGCGGACAAAAAACCATCATTTTTTCGGCAATTTTAAAATTTTTTTGAAAGGCGCTCTACAGTGGCTCGAAAAAACCCTAGGTTATTGCTTAGCCGACGCCGGGATACGATAGAAGGGATTAATTAGTGAATGTAATGAGTGAATGAGTGCTGTAAATTTGTACGTTTTTGTCCGTCTTTTTTGGAAAACTTATTTCCGAAATGTTTAATTCGACAACGCGGGTAGGAATCCACTAATTCTTTTTTGAAACTCGTAGAAGACCATTGGGGCTACGTTCCTATCGAATGGGGGTACAAAAAATATGTCGGCAATAGGGGCCAAAAAGGGCCAGAATTTGTAAAGTAGTTTTTATCGAATAATTTTTTATTTTTAACTTTAGTTGGTTAAGGTACATTCTATACAGTCAATATCCATACGGGGAATTCAAATATGCTATCGGTTTTGCTCCAAGGATGATATTAAAAAATGAGGGCCAAAATTATAATTTCGCGCTTCAAACTTGCTTCGCGGGAAATCGTCTAGCTCGAAAACTACTTAACTTACGGGAGATTTGTTTACACAGACTTATAGTGCGTTAAATTATCTATCTAACAGCGTTAATCACAGCGCCGGAGGTATTATAAAACTGGAGCGGCAGGCGATCGTGTGAAATATAATATTTATAAAAAGGGACGAAAAATTTTTTTTTTTAACAAATCGCTATTCCATTATAATTTAGCGTATTGCGCCAAAAGTACCTGTAAAAAGTATCAAATTAACTCCGCTATCTTTTATCTTAACATATATAATTAAAATTACGAATTTTAAGGGTCGAAAAATATCGCGTTATTTTGGCCCTTTTTTTTAATTTTTTTGGGGCCAAAAATAACCCCTTCTCAAAAGATTAAGAAAAAAATTACGGCAAAGAATATACCAATTTTATTGAATTTGGACCACCA
This sequence comes from Nemertoderma westbladi, assembly GCA_032718475.1. Classification (NCBI taxonomy): domain Eukaryota; kingdom Metazoa; phylum Xenacoelomorpha; order Nemertodermatida; family Nemertodermatidae; genus Nemertoderma; species Nemertoderma westbladi. The sequence goes on along the minus strand of JAUCBJ010008917.1, from coordinate 27,985 downwards.
GAACCGAAGTTAGAGCGATTTTAGTGAAAAAATAAAAATAATTTTTTTTGCAAAAAAATTAAGAATGGTCAGGTCAATATTGGATTTCGAACCCGCGAACTTAGGTTTCATTAACGTGATTGATAACCACTAGACTATGTGACCAAGAGAATTTGAAATTTTCGAGTGACTATTTTTAAACATAAATAACTTCGGTTCTACAGGGCCGTTTAATCTGAAACTTTTTTCATTGGATAGAGGATAGATTGTAGTGTGTGAAATAGGATAAAACTTGGGAAAAGACTTATGTACACTTAGTGCAAAATGCACTTAAATAGTGAACATTTTTTCGATATTTCAAACACTATTATTTCCAGTTCTATTCATCGTAGAATGTTATTTTTTGGATTAAAATGTAGTTTGGAATGATTTCTAACTATAATCGTAACATTTGTTTAACTTTTTATGTCTATAAAGTGACTTAAAATGTCCATGAATATGGTCCAAAATCGCAAATCCAGATTTATTAAATTGGATTTTTGACACTTTTAGCGACTGACACTTGATCATACACCATCGTAGATCGGTAGAGGATAAACATAAGTTTGTTAAATAAGAGCCACCATTACGATCTGCTAAAGTGCATTTGTACAAATAAGTGTGCAAAAGTGCAAATTTTTTAATAAGGTCAAATTATATAGTATTGGGTTATTTTCTTTGCAGATACTTTATTTTCATATTAATATGTTGTTTGAACCTTACTGAGCGCATTAGGGGATATGCGTACAAATAACCGACCCTTATGAGGCTTCGATTGGGTAAATTAATAAAACATAAGGTTGTATAGTATAATATTCTAAAAACCAGTGTGATATTAAATGCACTTTAAATAATAAATAGAAATCAAATAACAATTGGACCACACAATTAAAAACTCGCACAATTTTGTACTTATTATATCGCTTCAAATTAATTCAACAGTGGATATTTGGGGGAAGGGGGAAGTTACAGTGTGCATTCGGGGGAAGTTTGGTGAACTGCATTTATGCAGTGAATCCAAACTTCCCCCTTTGATATATCATATACTTAAGACATGCTAGGGTGACGGGGAAATATTTGTTACTGTCACACTTTGCTTCCATTTATCCTATCCTTTATTATTACCCCAGTCAGATAAGAGATAATAAATCAGTAAAAACTAAACTAAACTGTCTTTCATGCAAACAAATTTCTAACTAAAGACGGGTGAATGACCATGACCATGGAAATAATTTTAAATATAATTGTATATCAACTATTTGGGGAGGCTTCCAAGTTAAACCCGAAAACAATTATTTTGTTACATAGTAAATAACGTTGTATGTTCTTCTTCCTCTCATAATAAAATATAAATGAAATATCTCAGATAGCTATACCCTGTAACATTTCACAACCAAAATATTTAAGTGTGAAAAGTGTAGGCCTACCACACTCCGCCCAAACAACCGCAAACGCATAGCCAACAAATTTAACAAAAGGTTACATACATGTTGGGTTCATGACGAGATGAGTGAAAATTGATCGCGTAATATAAAGTAAAAAATTAAGAGACGGGCTGGCTCTCCTCCACTTTCTTACCCAATGGATATGTTGTTGTAATAATCTAATATTGGGGCGGCTTTCTCTCGGTTAAACCATATTATTTGTTCAAAAGTTACTCATGATAGATATTATTGATAATATTTCAGTAAATTGCGATCTGACGTTTAGGGATCATTTACCGGTAAATATTACTTTAAATCTTCCAGTTGATTTATCCAGTGCTTGCGAGGGGACAGGGGATCCCACCAATTGTGCTCCTAATGTGAGCGGTGATAAATTCACTTGGGACCATGAAAATAGCAATATTGTGGGATATGCTGATCGTTTGAATTGTATTCTAAGTGAAAATTGTTTTTCTAATAGTCTACGGGATTGTAGAGATCCGAACTGTACACAGCATATTACCGAAATTGATGATTTATATAATAATGTAACTAACATTTTATTATCTAGCAGTAAACAGTTTATTAAAACCTCCAACAACTATGGTAATTGTACAAATAATTATAAACACATTCCAGGATGGAATGTACACGTTCACGAGAAACATCAGGCCGCCAGAAACTGTTTTAAATGTTTAAGTGCCCAGTCTGCACAGTCTACTCACATATACCTACTGTAAACGTTCCCTCTTTAACCGTGCTAAGACTGACCCACTAACAATCAGTGAAACTGTTGGGATGAACTTCATTAAAAACTGCTACAGCAACAGTAACTGCGGAAGTTTCATATCTAAGCACAAACGTATCCTGTCTTATTTTAATGTCGTTTGAACATCTGTCCGATGCCTGTTTGCGTGTTGTGCTGCAAATATATTTTATTGATTCAATTATCCCGAGACCGTCAATGATTATTACGGACCATATTATTGTTCAATTTTATTTGATTAAACACAATGAACTAACTAACTAACTTTGATACTTTAACATTGCAGAATAGATCATATTATGGTGCATTTTAATTTATATAAATGTTTACTATAGTGCTGTGCTGTGCACATTTTATTTAATGGGCTACTTTCTGTGTAGATATACTTTCTGTGTCGATATCTTCATATGTGTTTGCGCCATATTTTTAAACTTTTATTGTCGGCAAGTCCGAATTTAAATAAATAAATAATAAATAATAATAATATGGCGCAATATTGGGTCCCCTAAGCAGGGCAATATCTATTATGAATACTTGCGTACTAAAGCGCAATTTAAACGTGCACTACGTACGTGTAAGAAAAATGAAGATACTGCCAGGAACGATAAAATGGCCGAAGCTTTACTCAGTGATTCTAATGGTAGTAAAAATTTCTGGAACCAAGTACGTAAACATTGTGTAGACAAAGCTCCATTACCGAATAAAGTAGGTAGTGCAGTTGGATCGAAAAATATTGGTGAGATGTGGAAATCGCATTTCCAGAATATTTTTAATTGTGTTAACGATGATTCTGAAATGTCTAATGTGCAGTTTAAATTAGGAAATATAAATAGTTCATTTATCAAAGAGGATGAACCTGTGATCAGTAATGAAGTATTTGATGTCCTACATAAGTTAGATACAGATAAAGCCATCGGTTCAGATGGATTATCTAGTGAACATTTTATCTTTGGATGTGGTGTCAATCTCTGGAAATGGATTGTTTTCGGCTGGAACCCAGTTCAAGAAGCAAACTGGAAAGCTATGGACTCATAGTGAACCCAGTGGTAACAAGTCCCAGATAGACCATATTTTGTTTCGTAGGAAATACAGGAGCTCTATACAAGACTGTAATGCATTTACACTATGACCCTTCTCCAGTGATCACCGCCTTATTGTGGCCAAGGTAAAACTTAGTCTGCGTGCTAGCAGAACAACGAAATCTGCCTTGCCGCGGCATGACTGATCCTCTCTGTTGCAACAGCCAAGTGTGAGATCCAGCTTCACACTACAGCTGAGCAAAATGTATGAGGTTCTTGCCTCTGAGGCGGCCGATCACTGTGAGGGCTATACTGCCTTCACAGAGGCAGTTAAGTTAGCAGCTGCTGAAACAGTTCCTGTATACCCCCGAAACAGGAAACGGGCCCCTGGACTGACAACAAAATTCGGAAGTGCCGAAATGACCTCTACAAGGCGGAGAAAGAGTCCCGACTCAAACAGACTACAGCGGCCAAGAATGCAGTTAAGACTGCATCTAGGTCCCTGAACAGGCAGTACTCTGTTAATTTACAGGAGCTAACCATGGAGCTCACCTGACTTCCGGATCCATGATCCCAGGTAACAGAAGTCATCCACATGCTCAAGCATACCATCTTTTGAGCTTATACTCTTCCGATCTGTCAAAATTTTGGTCTTTCTGGAGTTAATAAAAAGACCAACACTAGAAGCAGCATGTTCTAATGAGCTGAGGAGCCGTTGGGCTTCCTCTAGTGATTCTGAGAGTACTCCTAAGTCATAAGCAAAGTATAGATCAGTTAGGTACTTGGCAGGATTTCCTTGACTTCTGGAGCCAGTAGGTGGAGTTATCATCGCCTCATCATCATTATGATAATCTAATGACATGCATAGAACATAGTCAACCACAATTATGAACAAGAATGGTGCAAGTGTGTCTCCCTGGAGGACGCCACATAACACTTCAAATGGTTCTGTGTCAAGGTCAACAGTAGACACAAATGTTGTCGAACCATCGTATACTGATCTGATTGCTGCAATAATTTCATCAGGAATCCCATATAATGAAAGTATGCTGAACATACGTGAGCGAGAGACTAAATCAAAGGCCATGAAGAAGTCAACAAAGATAACAACCAGATGCCTGTCTTTCTTTTTTGATAACACTTCAATTTTCCTTCTAAGTGCCAAAATGGGCTCCATGGTCCCACGACCTTTACGGAAACCATTCTGATTTCCACGGAGCAGTCTCTCAATGGGATCCCTGGTGCGATTTAATATAATTATATTGTATAGCTTTGCAGCAATCGAGATCAATGAGATTCCCCAACTTCTTGGAAACTTACACCAACTTATTTTTTTTTATTTCTTGTGGGACTCTTGTTGTTCGGTACATGTCTACTATGATGGGATAGATGAGCTTTAAACACTCAGGTATTTTAAAGACCTCAGGGGGAACACCATCTAATCCACTGGCACGATTGGTCTTATGCTCTTTGCAGCAGCTTTCCGTAACGCGACATTAGCCGTACAGCCACTGCGCACATTGCGGTAAATTATAATATAAAACCACAATAATATTTTAATCACAACAATAGGTTGTGGGTCCAATAGAGATACAGTACGATACCAACTTTGATTTGAACCTCTGTTTCTTTAATCGTGGGAACACAGAGCTAGTTCTATTATTTAATTTCCGCGCCCTCACTGCCTACTGTATACCTGCAGGGGGCGGCGTATTTCCCACGGTCATTCACGGGGCACCTGCTGTCTTGCAAGGAAGGTATTTCTGTACACAGGTAGCCATGGCAGATAGAAGAGATAATGCAAGCAGCTGTAGGACAGCTGCCAGTACTGGGCCCTCATAACAAAGGCCAACTCTATGATTCGATTTACAGCCCGGATCGATCCTGATAAAATCAGTCCAAAATTAACGAATCAGATGAATTTGTGAATTAATGATTTGGTATTTAGTTGGAAACACGTAAATAGTTCGTATTTTTAAGACACTAACTACTGTAGGCCTAGTGTTTCCTTTTTTAGAAACAACAATAATCCTGAATTAATTGAATGACAATCTTCTGTTTTTGCTTTCAATTTTAAGTTTTGTACTGCTGATTATGTATATATCTATATGTATAGCAGTACTCCATTGTAGTTCCCACGTGGCAATTTACAATATTGTAAAATCGTAAATATTTCGCATCATATCTACTGTATACTTATACTAGACAGAACCTTTTTTTTTAAATCTATGATATGCTTTAAGAATTAACTATGTATTTTAATATTTTATTATTATTTATTCTCATTGACAACAATGATATATTTGTGTATTGAAAAATACTTTTTTCAAAGGATAAACGACTGTTTTTCAAATTATATTGAATTTGCAGTCTATAGTTAACTATCATAAGATGACGTTTCAACAGAGAAAAGTCAATTAACTATTGTTTAAATGTCATCGCAGTTGGTCTATATAATTTGACTACATGTCCATAGCTCTGATGTTCCTATAATAGGCCCATGTACTGTAATCCTTATACCGGCACACACAGTGCAGCACACACACAGGAATTAATTCAATCGTATTGGAATACATTTGTTTAAATGTTAATAATACCTTATCTGTTTACATCAAAGCTTACATATTAACATTCCTACAGTTCCTTTTGTTGACACTAAATGCAACATTGTAGGCCTATATAAAACTTATTCACTGCATAATTATTTTATATACATCAAATGTAATATTATATTGTTTTGTCTATATGTATATTTATATTTACTTTTTGACATTTTGAATTTATCCTTTTATTGCCCAGATATTAAATATTATTTAGACGCGTACACAATATATACAGTATACAGTAAATACATTTCTAGTTCTGGTATGTTTTGGCTCAAGTGAAGAATACCAGACTTTCCAGACTTTCTGCCGTTATGTTTCACTTTGCAGTTACCCCCATGTAAAGAATACTAGGTTTTCACCTAAAACACAGATTACAGAAGGGCTGAATCTAATCAAACAATAAACGGACAAATTAGAATATGTACAGGTTATAAGACGCTCTAAAGCGCTATAAAACACTTAAAAAGGATAAACAATCGTCATATATAAAATTCCAATAAAAAGTCGACCGAAAAGAGAAATCCTGGTATTCTTCACATGGGCGTATGTTTTGGTAATATAAGTTTCCACCTTAATTGAACCGTATATCCATATCCAACACACGACTCATATATAACACCGTTATTTGCTGCTACTGTATAGTATTAACCTGACTACCTAACAGGAAATAACTACATCGTAGCTACAATAATTAATGTTAACACAGGCCACACCGTTACAGAGGGCATTGATTGACAGAGAGTCAGCTCAACTACTAGTGTAACAACACCCTCAATAAAGGCAAACGTGATCCCCAAACAAAAACCTAAACCACAAAACAGGCCAAGACGTGACTGGCCAAGAATTCCATCAATACAATAGCTAGGTGGTTGGGACCTTTACTTGTGCTATTAACTTTTGGCCCTTATTAAACTGCACTGTGTATTATTAGTGTGTAACCCAACTTCCGCTTACATTATTTCCTACACAGTAATTAATTTATCGCTGTTAAATTAATTTAAGTTTAATTTTATAATAGAGTATAATATATAAATTTACCCTAATGTTTGTCTCTTATAAATTACCTAAATTATTGCTTTTTAAAAATTCAGTTAATTTTAATTTTACAATACTTTTCCGTACCTACTAGATGTGTTGGATTTGCCTTCTTTGACTTCTTCAAGGCCTTTGATTCAGTTTCTCGCTCACGTATGTTCAGCATACTTTCATTATATGGGATTCCTGATGAAATAATTGCAGCAATCAGATCAGTATACGATGGTTTGACAACATTTGTGTCTACTGTTGACGGTGACACAGAACCATTTGAAGTGTTATGGGGCGTCCTCCAGGGAGACACACTTGCACCATTCTTGTTCATAATTGTTGTTGACTATGTTCTACGCATGTCCTTAGATCATCATAATGAAGATGGGGTGATGATAACTCCACCTACTGGCTCCAGAAGTCGAGGAAATCCTGCCAAGTACCGAACTGATCTAGACTTTGCTGATGACTTAGGAGTACTCTCAGAATCACTAGAGGGAGCCCAACGGCTCCTCAGCTCATTAGAAAATGCTGCTTCTAGTGTTGGTCTTTTTATTAACTCCACAAAGACCAAAATTGTGACAGTTAACTTTGAAAGTCCTCAGCAAGTCTCTGATCGGATGAGCATTAGCTCAAAGAATGGTATGCTTGAGCATGTGGATGACTTCTGTTACCTGGGATCATGGATCCGGAAGTCAAGTGAGGACCTTCGAATACGTAAGGGAAAGGCATGGGCAGCCTTTTCCAGGATTTGGAAGTCACCTAGAATTAATCGGAACCTTAAGGTCCGATTATTTAGAGCAGCAGTAGTTCCAGTACTCCTCTATGGGAGTTCATGCTGGGCTCTAACTGCTGAGGACACCAAATCTCTGGATGGCACATTCACAAGAATGCTACGCCGGGTTCATTGTGTCAAGTACAATGCACGCATCTCCAACGAGACACTATATAACATTGGAGGTGTCTCATTGGTTCCCCCAAGCTTGACACTAGAACAAAATCGCCTCCGCTTTGCAGGGCATTGCTTTCGCCGTGAGGACCAGCCAGTGCATAATCTTGTACTTTGGCAGCCTCGTGGAGTGAATAAGCATGGTGGACAGCCCATGACTTTCTTGAGACGCATCTTAAAGGACACTGGCCTTAAAGATGTGGATGATCTAGCAAATGTCATGGGTGATAGGGAGTTGTGGCGGTGAAATTTTGTTGACAAGCCGGCACAGCATTCTTAAAAATGCAGCTGCAATGCAGCATGCCGATCCTAGTAGTAGTAGTCCAACAGCGACCAACAACATTGGGGTTTCTAATTAGTCTCACATGTTTCACACTTGAACGATGCCGCCTCCGCTTTGCAGGAAATTGTGGCGGCGCAATATTGTTGATAAGACTAACTTTTGAATAGGAGAATCTTTTAAGCTCGTTAAGGGGATCAGTACAGGCATTCAAAGAAGTTTTTTTTCAAATTTTTTTTTCTATTTAGATTTTTCTATTAAGAGGAGATTTTTATGAAGATTCCAAATTTGAAAACCGTTTAGCAAGATCTGTCTTACTTCTCGAGATATGGCTGTCTGTCCGATTGACTGTCGGTTTGTCCGTGAGTACAGTATGTCTGTTCGTCCGTCAATGTGTCTGTTCGTCTAAATTTTCTAAATTCTATTCCCAATATGGGTTTTCGTGGATACAATTTAGAAGTCTTCAAATGTTAAATCTGACACTCGAAATGAATTCTGCGACCAGGAAAACCCCTCTAGCTAAACGTTTAGGGGGGGGGGGGGGGGGGGGGGGGGTTCACCATTTTGGTCAAAAATATGTCGAAATTTTTTTTATGATCTATTATAATGTAACATTGAATGGTGTTTCCAAATCTGAAAACCGCTATTTAATAGCTCTTTTAGTTTTTAAGTTATAACAATTTCCATTTAGGGAATCCTATTGAAATTACTATTATTATATATAATGAAAGGTCGATTATCTCAAAATATTTTTTTTATGAAATTGTCAATTTCAAAACCCTACTACTTCTACAATTTTTGAGCAATTAGTCTGAAACTTTCTGTGGGTATCTACATAGCCACCCTGCATAAAAGTATCAGACAACTTTTCGAAATTATTTGTTAATAAAATTTAATACTATTTATAACAAACCTAAAAATTAGGCATAAATTTGTAGCGCCACCTAGCGGTGCAGAATTATTTTCACAAAATTTCGCCTGATAGTTATGTTGCCCATCTTTGATCTATCATATAAAAAAACTTTCATGTGATTAGAATCAAAACTGTAAAAGCCTTAGGGTTTTAAGCGCAACCAAGTTTTTTTTGTTGTTAACTAGTATTAACTAATATTAAATAGCGAAAAATAAAAATTTTCTAACCTGTCATGTAGAATAGCATCTTAGGCACCAATATTCCAAATTATAGCCAAAACCAAACAATTTTGAAACGCTGAGAGTGATAAATCGAAGAGTTGTCCGAAAATGGTGTACCCCCCCCCCCCCCCCCCCCCCCTTAACTAGATTGTATGCCCTTTCCTTATATTTGACGGACAGATTGTCGGATAGTCAGAAAGACCGACACACAGACATACAGACAAACAAGATTTCAACTGATCTCAGAAATGAAATCAGCGACCAGGAAAACCCCATAGCAAAAATCTTAGCATAGTTTTGTGCTTTCTTTTTGCTAGGCATATATTGACAGACATTATTTCATAATAATAACAGGCTGCAGGTTTTGCGCGGGAAAGTTCAAATTTGAACTGGATTTTTCTCAAAATGCGTTTTTCAAATTTTTTCGGTACAATTTTCTTCGCTGCAATTTGAGCTATAGACTTGAAAATTTCTCACTAGGATCAATTTTTACCGTAGAATAACGTGAACCAATTATTTTTTAATAATTGTAATTTTAATGATTGTGACACTAATTATTTGGCTATTTTTTTTTTTTAATTAGGTCCATTTTTTAAAAAATAAGCTAAATATATGAAAAAAAATTGAAATAAAAAAAAATGGGTTCACCAGAAAGCCCATTAAATTGTGGTTGGAATGCAATAACAGTTGGCCTATAAAGTAATCTGATGCTTAACTACATAAACTAATATCGGATAACGAGAGTCGTTATGGAGTAGGTCTTAGACACTAAATTTGTAATTAAACTCTAAATCTTTAATTTAACTTTAAATCTAAATTTGCTCGAATTACGTGCAGAACGTTTCTACTTTGATGCTCAATATCTCCTCATTTCGACACATCTCAAACAATAACATCCATTAAATACATAATATTATTGCTTAAGTTCACTATAATAAATCCCAAACATTCTCAAACATAATTAATGGAATTTAACGAGTCTCACCACAATAGGGCCAATGCATACCTCGGCCTGTTCAAGTGTTTGTAACCACTGCCATTCCAAATCGCTAATTGAACGAATTCAGACAAAAACTCGAATCATATCGGGTCTATATCTAATTATTCTCTACCCATTATTCGAGTTTAATTAATTCTGATAAGTTTTTGGCCTCACGTGAGTTACATAGAGACATACTGAGTGTTTATATGTTAATTGCTATCCTATATTATTCAATATGTAGCCAATAGAAACCTTATTTAATAATGAAATCTAAGAAATATATGACTGTGTACTTTTTGTTAAGATTTAAAAGCATTAAAGTACTGTAGTTCTATTGTTGTGTAATATTATGTGTCATTATTATTCAGATAATGGGTTATAATAGTAATCAACTGGAATGTTACCAAAAGATTTAATGTAATCATTAGTATGTAGCCAATACCTTATAAATTTAATAAGGATAGCTTTAGGGTTTGGCTGGCCATCTCAAATTGATCATCTGATTTTCTGTGATGACGATTTCTCAGAAAGTAGGATTACGTTAATTAGCTTGTTTGAATAACTCAATTGTTTGATCTATGATTATATTGAGAATATGAAATATCGCCCTTTAAGTTTACATACTGTATATTTGTTAGCTTTGCCTGTAAAGTCTTTTAGAGTTTCTTCAATAGATGGAAATAATACATATTGACTGTTAGTGTATTATACGATTAAATATTTATCTTTAAAATTTATTTCATCAACTACCATTTAATTTATTGTTAAATTCCATTTGATCCAACCATAATTTATCCAGAATTTTACAGAAGATAATAATATTATCACCGAATCAGTATTGTTCTGTTTGTAATTTTATTATTATATATTAGTTATGTAGTTATAATTAATACGTAAACGTATTCTATTTAGTAAAGATCACTTTACTGCCTAACCAACATAAAATAACATATTCGAGTGATATAAGTTCACAGATTTCTCGTTGCTATAGAGACTGACCGGGAGGTCATTGACTCCTTGTGTTTTCAGTGTTACTTTGGAAACAATGAAAATATTCACGACAAAGAAAAATAAGAATGATACAACAATGACAGAAATATTTAAAGATAAGAAATGGGTAAGTTGCTATGGAAACCAATTCCGTACCAAACGGGACACAAGGAAAATAATTGCGGATTATAATTGTTTTGTATACGGATAGGTCCATAAGTAAACAACAGTAAATAGATTAAATTACAATTTAATTTGTAGTAAAGAATCTTAAATTTTTCGATTTCGCGTAAAATTAATTAATAATGTAAATTAATTAATATGGGATGACACTCACGTTAAAAACAGAAATGTTGAGTTGTTTGATTTGTATAACCAAGAGCAAAGATTGGTTTTGCGTTTCTATTTCTGGATCCCAATATCATTGGAAGGAAAAAACTAACTATCTTTCTTTATGAGTCATTCTAAGATAAAAATAAATTTTAACTAAATCGGAAATGTGATGTGCATGCTATATAGAGTCAAGCAAATAGTTATCCCATGTTGTATTCAGCTAACCAGATTCGTTGTTACTCACAAGGTATTATTACTGTAGTTATCACCTACTGTACTGTATTAAATGAAATAATTAAAACAGTATTAACAATACATTTATTTTGTACAATCCGATTATGAGCAATTAATACACTCATAAGTAACGTACCAATCAATAATCAATGTATCGTTGTTAGAATTGGGTGGGAAGCCCTTTCGCTCAGCACATCGACCTCCACTTGGCTACCGCACAACCGCAGACAGACAGCTGTGCCGCTAGCCAGACAAGCAATATAATCAACTTACTTGCACCCTATTGGTTGCCTGGTTAGCGGCATAGTAGCTGCGAGTCAAGACTGGGTAGCCGAGTCGAGGTAACATAGTAACTCCTTTATCCTACTACTGGTTTACCTCATGTTAAATAATTACATGTTCTGGAATGAATATTTACAACATTGACTTCTACTATTGAAGAGCCAGGAATGAATGAATACATGAGGTTGTTATCAGTCATCCAGGCAGATAATGTTCGGTAAATTTCTCCCAACTTACTCAACAACTTACTGCCCCCCCCCCCCCCCCCCCCCCCCTTAATCCGTCCCTGGCTAACACGAGGGAAAGTGTTGGCTAAAACGATGGCTCTTTTAATGGCCACCTATTAATACTTCATGTTTTTTTGCATATCTGATCTTGTACGTTAGAAAAGTTATTGAATGTATTAGACAGAAAGAATAAATTACTTAATTATGTTAATTATAGTTATAAATGTTTTATTCCCCCTATTCCAGCCGAAGACCGAACCTTTATTGTACGACCAGACAGCCACTGATGATAGACCCGTCTACACACTGACCACAGAACTTAAACCGAAAAAACGAAACCATTGCCTACGGTTAACTTATCTGTCTATCAGCCTTATGCTTGTAGTAGCTTGTGCTATGGCACTCTGGTTGTTACTGAAACCAGTTGAAGCACCACCACTCCCGGACTATAAACCAGAAGGGCGAACAACAAAGGTGAGTTTTATTTGAAATGCGCCGGTAGCTTTTCGAGACTTTCATAACAGAATAATTCTAAGGTCTGTATTCGGTAGTTATTCTAAGGTAAGAATTGGAGTTCTTCATAAACGCATGTTTATATCTACGATGTGGTATTGTGCACTCATTGGTGTCGCCCCATCACTCATTGGTATACAGGACCGCCTGAACTCGTTTCGATATTTTTCGTTTTTTCCACAAACAGATAAGGGGTTTTTCTGGGCATTCATTGGGAATTACCTGTTAAATTCATCGTCTGGTTATTTTTTTAGTGTTTTGATTAAAAATTGATTCGAATTGATTCGATTATTCTAAGCTATAATTAGAATAACTAACATCTACTTCTATATCTACTGCGACTGCTAGACATTTCATTATATAGACCTGCCATTATTTGTTTAATATATTTATATATAATAGTTAATAACTATGCTTATACTGCATTGTATATTGTTATGACGTGATTTTATCAATAATTGTATTTCATATTATTTGCATTTGAAACTTTTACTATCGGCTGGTCCGAATCAAATAAGATAATAATTATTTTATTTTAGATTATCATAAAATACCTGGAAGGTGATTACGATGACCCCCAATCGTTAGCCAATCAGACGCGAGTTCAAGAAGAGGATATTGATTTCCAGTCGAACGGGGTGGTGCGTATAGACGTTGCCCCTAGCGACGGAAACGCCGATACAACCGCATCTACGCTGGTAATTAACTTTAACAAGGTAAAAACATATATTATTTATTATATTATATACAGTATATATATTATTAAGTTAAACTTTTACATTTTACATATTTAGGCCTATTCCGAAAACCTGAATAATAGGCCGGAAAATCGTACGGGATGATTACAGCTATGTATGAAATATATTTTATTTATTTGTTGGAATTAATTTCGCACTACCAAATCGCCAGGGTGACATATTTTCCAGCTTTATATACAGTAGATAGATAGATGTATTTCCAGTATATCCATTATGTCACTGCGTCATTATTATGTTGTTCTAGAAAGTTTAAGTTCATTACCAAATAATTCCCCACAAACAAATAAAATTAGATTCGCCGTTGTTCATAATTAACACATTAAAGCTTTTACGGCCCTCGTTCTATCGCGGCTTTTACGGCCCTCACTCGTGCCGTAACGCTAAAGTGCTATTTTATGAACAATGACGTCTATAAGTTATATTTCCTTCACTTTTTTCATCAAAGCTTATCGTAATGTTGAACTTTATATACCCCTCACACTATTTTAAATGCCGTTTAAATCTCTATCTTTCTTTATAAATTAGGATTAACCAGAATTATAGGTTTCTAACGACCAATAAAACATGAATACTAAAATTTAAATTACGAATCAAATTATTTGTGACCATGACTTGGGTAGGTTATCATCAATATTTGTTCAATACTCGGAATTTTGGAGCTGCAAAAAACAACCTCAATAAATATTGTCGAATTTTTTTTTCGTTCTTATTTAGACGTACAAACAAAAATTCACACGTTTCCGTTAAAATTTGTAGATTTTAGAGTGGTTGGGGTGGAGGGGGGTCAATGACCCCTCCCTGTATTTGTACAACATTTTATAGCCAATTTTTAATATGGTTTTTTAAATATTAAATTTTTTAAATACAGTTATTTGTCATATAATTATTTTTAATTAGTAACTATATTTTTAACAAATTTATCGGATGTAGGACAATTCGGTACCGGACAATTCGGTCCCGGACAATTCGGTCACAAAACACTAAATAAATGGGACCGAATTGTCCGGGACCAAATTGTCCGGGACCGAATTGTCCGGTTCCTGATAGCAACTTTTTAGTGCTTTTTTGATATTGGTGAATGTTCTAGAATATTAGTAGAGATATTTTTTAGGGGAGCTACAGGTAGTGTTATTTACTTGCTATAATTTTTTGAAATTTTAAAAATACTGTTTTTTTTATTTATTTTTGTTATTGGTAGTGTTCGAGAACATTATTATATATTATTTATTAAGGTGTAGCTAGTGTTTTTTTTACTAGCTAGCATTTCCTTGAAATTATAAAAACACTTGTGAAAACATTGATATTTCAGAATTAGGCCTAAACTGTTGCTGATTATATTAATTACCAACAATATTGAAGATATTATAACAGTCCCTGAATGAGATCCAGCTATTATCTAAGATAATAATTTAGGCTTGTTAACCAACCAACAACACATACAGTTCATAACACACACAAAAAAATCAGTTTAAAACATTTTAAATACCATACTATTACTAGCTAGTAAATAATTCACAAGGTCCATAAAAACACCATAGCTACCATAACAATAATTTTAACAAAAAAAAAAGTAAAATTTTTTTTATTTTCAAAAAAATACTACAGAAGCTAGTAAAAAAAACACTAGCTAACCATATACTAATATATATTAAGGTTCTAGAACATTCACCATTATATAGTACCAATAAAATTTGGTCCCGGACAATTCGGTCACGGACAATTCGGTCCCGGACAATTCGGTCCCGGACAATTCGGTCCCGGACGATTCGGTCCCGGACAATTCGGTCCCGGACAATTCGGTCCCGGACAATTGGGTCCCAAAACACAAAATTTATGGGACCGAATTGTCCGGGACCGAATTGTCCGTGCCCGAATTGTCCGGATCGAATTGTCCGGGACCGAATTGACCTGCTTCCAAATTTCTCATGTGATGTTTCGCTAACCGTTCCGACATAAATTTGCGTTGTTGAAAGATAATATTAAATATAATAATTATTTAATTATTATTATTATTTTAATAATTAAAGATAATATTAATATTAAATATTAAATAAATATTTCATTTTTTATATTATATTAAATTTCGGTCGTCCCCTTAGTTATTTTCCAACATTTACCGGCGCGGTAATTAATTGTTGACTTAAATTAGCCATTTTAATTTTAATTAATCACTTAATTAATAATTATATAAAACCAATGAATTGTAGGTAATCTTGTGGAATCTCATATTCTATGTCTGGTGACGGTAACAACGGTAACCGTTCCTAAATTGCTCGTCCAATTTGATCAGTTTCAAGTTTTACTGTATTTTTCGCAATTTTAACAAACAATAATTGTTTTGTGTTTCAATAATATTTCCGCAGGATGTAGCCGCATTGTTTATTCCTTCTGATAACATCTGTTACCTAGTAACGGTACCCGAACTTGTTCCAGAACTGAGCCACAATAAACTACAATCAGTTGTACACTGGGTTGAGGTGAGTTATCCGATGCGACACTTAGCGGGCACTATATGAACTATGTAAAATCGGGTTTATACTAAGGTGAGTTATGCGATGCGACACGTAGCGGCAACTATATGAACTATTTAAATCGGGTTTACACTAAGGTGAGTTTTCCAATGCGACACTTAGCGGGCACTATATGAACTATGTAAAATTGGCTGAACACTAAGGTGAGTTATCAAATGCGACATATAGCGGACGGTAAATGAACTATTTAAATCGTCTGCACACTAAGTTGTTTAGGTGAGTTATCCAATACGACACGTAGCGGACACTATATGAACTATGAAAAATGGGTTTTAGGCACTACTGGGTTGAAGGGGTTATCCACTATTATTATACTGGTGGAAACTGTTGATTCATTTTAACTACGCCTCCACGCGGGGCAATTGGTATCAATTACATTAAGTATAATTAAGTTAATTAAATTAAGTTAAATTTAAATAAAAACAAGGGATAGGAGTTAAGCGCCCATCCCTACCCTCGGGTAGCAGTCGGGTCCCCTCGAGGAGCCTTAGGGTCGCCCCCAGCCTCGTCCGACTGTTTGCTTGCGTGATATTAAGTAAAATAAATTTAAAATATAACAATAAAAGAAGCATGTCAACATATTAAAACACAAAATTTACAAATTAAAACAAATACACCACCAAAGGATAATTACCGGTACATTATCTGTGGGGCGAGTCAAAACCGTGAGACATCATCGAACCAGAATGAGTTTAAATTCTTAAAAACAGAATAATTAATGTGGGGATATGATTCCGGTAGTAGGCAACTTTAAGCTTTAACCCTATTCCACCTGGGGTTGGGCAGAATCTGCCCAACACTTTTTATTTTTAGAAATTCATCATGATGATTTTTATGTATTATTATGAAATTCATTGACTTTTCCTAGAATTTAATTGGCTTTCTGATGGTAACAAAATATTTTTTTCATCATTTATACTTTTTGTGCTATGGTGTGTTTTTCATATCATAGTCACATTTTTTTATTATAATATCTTTATTAGCCTAACTGGTAGAAAAGATAATCCCTGGTTGGATAGTTCCCCTGGTCAACAAGCTAGAATACAACCAATTACGGTCCAGGACATTCACTTGGCTGGGTTGTAAAGTTAAATTCAAACACGAGATTGTCTACTGCTTGGATTAGTACACATCAATCACATTATTTTTTAATAACAAAATACTAAACTGACAGATAAGCAAGCAATAAGTCTACTAGGATAAAACAACAACCACCATTGAAACCAGTATATTCCTAATGTAATACAGCAGACATAAACAGAGGTGAATAAATCTATTCAATAACAGCACCCCTGCAAGCAAAATTTTCACTTGGGATGTCTGGCAGAGTTAGGCAGACAGTGGTGTTGGGAGGAGTATGTATAGTATTATCTCATCTTTTTACTATAATGGGTTATCTTCATGATAATTAATTTATATGGATATATTATTTAAAATTATGAATATATAAAACTCAGAACAGATGCATTATATATTTTTCTATAAACCTGCGAAAATTT
Organism: Nemertoderma westbladi; assembly: GCA_032718475.1. Taxonomy (NCBI): domain Eukaryota; kingdom Metazoa; phylum Xenacoelomorpha; order Nemertodermatida; family Nemertodermatidae; genus Nemertoderma; species Nemertoderma westbladi. The sequence continues at coordinate 10,414 of JAUCBJ010008917.1, read as the reverse complement.
GGAAAGTTTTGATAAAATTATCATTACTTTTTAGTGTATAATAAACTGTTGGGCATATTATGCCCAACCCCAGGTGGAATCTCGGACAAAAGAGCCCAGGTGGAATAGGGTTAAGTAAGTACCGGATTAGTAAACGAGTTCCAGAAGATAATTATGTGAGCCATTTTCTGGTATGTTTGTACAGTTTTATTAAATAATAATATTATTTTATCAATTGGGGCTAAACCCACGAACGCCAGAAATTTAAACTAAAATAAGCCGAACCCAATTCGTAGCGTAGTTATGGTTATTTCCAACTCTCTTTAGCAGTTAGATTCGGGGTCGAGACATAGATACAGTTTTGTAAGACTCGGTAACACTGCTCAATCATGGGAGTTAGCGTGTCTCCCCCCCATTGCCTTACATCGAAGCCTTCTGGGAGTTTCCTGTAAAGGGGGGAGCCTCAACCATCGCGGACGCGTCAAAACAAATAAGAGGTACTGTAGAGCGGGATTTTTAAATATTAATTTTTAAATAATAATTCGAAATGGATGCTTGCGACTTTCTGCCATTATAGACTTGACATATCCGTTCATTTATTAATGTCAACTACTGTATACCTAGTTGGCTGGATAGCAGGAATTAAATAATACAATTTTACAGATATAAATACTGTACATGTTACTATTCGATATTTTCTTTGAAGATGAAGCGTCCGCTTGGGTTGATGCTCCCCTCTCATGGACTTCAATGCTTTCTATAATTTTGACGCGTCTGTAAAATGTGTTTGATAAAATTATGTTGACGCGTCCGCGTGACGCGTTGTTTGGGATCCCCCTTTATACGTTCACTCACTGGTTATACATAAAAATGAGACATCTAGCGGATGGCTTATAATTTAAATTAAAGATTCCGAAATATAATAATAACCGCAAGAGGGTGTATGTAAATTCTTCAGAATTATGAATTTTTATTACATTAAGTTGAATAACATTTTAGTTACATAATTAATGCAACTGTGTGAACTTTTATGTGAACCCAACATAATATAGGCCCTACTGTTTAAATAGGCATTTAATAATAAATATTGTTCTGGAATAATTAACTTGTTATGAATCAATTGCCGCCATAAGGGTCTCAAATAATGTATTCTTTAACACAACACAAAAACCATGGCATACTATATTTATACGGCCTTAACAGGTCACTTGAAGTGGCCTCTTAAAAAGAGGCCAGTTTTTTTTACAATATTTTGCGATTTTGATATTGGGAGAGTGTTATAAATTTTCATTTGCTGCAATTTGGTCAACGGACGTAATTGAAGTCTCCTTGTTAAGCAAGATACTAAATTTTGTGGTAGCTAGTGTTTTAGGTAGGTTTTGCTAGTAATTTCAACACTGTTTCCGACATTCTACTTCTCTCTATAAATATTTTGTAGTAGCTACAGTAGTTCTTGTTACTATTTGTATAGAAAATGTTCCAGAACATGTTAGATATTCATTTTAAGAAAAAATAATGTTCTAGAACAAAAATTTTTTCTTCTAGAACATTTTTTAGAAAAAAATACGGATTCTATTTAAAATGCATGGAATCGTTCTAAAACGTGTTGAAAATCAATTTTTATAAATATATTTTTTAAAATTATTTTTTATTTATTTTTTATTTTTAAAAATTTTTTAAAAAAATTTTAAAATCAAATTTATAGAACTCTCCCCATATCAAAATCTCAAAATATAGTAAAAAACTGGCCTCTTTTTAATAGGCCCACTTCAAGTGACCATGCAAAAACACACCAAACAAATATTAGCTACATTATTTATTTTAGTTACTAAGAGATTTATATTGTATTCTAACCAATGAACATTTAGTGCTGCATTAGTGACGTCACCATGAAGGCTGCGTTTACGTTCACCAGTGTTGACGTGTCACATGTCAACACTGGTGACGGTTGAGGTGTCACTGTTTACCACGTACAGTATACTGTGACCGCCAACTGTCGTCCGACTCGTTTCTGAGGTTGCTAACATTGTGTTTTAAATCGCTCTAGCTCAGCCAATATTATTAAAGGAAAATTACTCTCTGGGATTTTTCACATGCCCTTTCACATGAAACCAACGAAAATTCGAAAAAAATTCGAGTCGCCTTAAACACTCTGTCAATATCCCACTTCATCATCCCACTTAACACCCGCACACCAGGAAACAAAGGTAGATCTAGTAAAAATATATTCTGCACCAACAATCCCTCATGCATCACTTGAATCGAGTTAGAATACACTGGGCAGCGCATACTGTAGAACTAGAATAAAGAGATAACACACCCCCAAAGGTGGTTTACAGGCCAGAATAGAACCGCAACAACCTGCGACCGGGTTCCCTGGAGTCACAATTAGCGAGTTATTACCGAGGAGGGAGAGTTACCGACCCTATAAAACGGGAATAGGGATACATAGATAAAAGGATGATTCCTTGAGGAGGTTGGTGGTGAATGTTATCTGTGGGCATTCCGCGAGATAGGATACACGGAAGTGGGGGTCAGGGCTCTCAGCCCGGGGGTGCGTTACACACACAGAGGGGTGAAGATCAATTTGTTGAAGAATAAATCATTCCGTCATGGTGGGAGATTCGGTTTAGCGGCTTTAGAATGTAAATTATATGTGCTGTGCTGTATGTTTGAGTGGTGCCGTAAACCTAGTCAGTCAGCAACTTGTGCTTCGATTAACCATGCATATAACAGTATAGTCAGACGCTGAAACACCCTGATATCCTGATATGTACAAACTCTATACACGGCATGTCCTGGAATATAGTGTCGTTATTCAGGTACCTGGACCCCCCCCCCCCCCCCCCCCCCCCCCCCCCCGAGATATTTTTACCCCCGACCACTTTCTGGTTGAGCCAGAATTTCTATTTTTGCTTTCAATCTTTAGCTACTAGCGTTTGAAAAAGGTGTCTCCGGTGATATTTCACCAGTTACACTGCAGTTATTCTTGAACCTTATCGTGATTTGTTGGTACCAATAGAAAGCTGATCGTGCAAGGATTCCAAATATGTAAAAATAGTTGAATATGTACAGTATAGTTCGCCTTTCTTTCTAATTGTGTATAATATGTACAATGTTATAAAACAATGTTTTTTTTTATTATAAGCCGATTGAAATAGTAATAAACATCACCAAATATGCACACGAAATTCAGCACCTTCTGCTACTGCAACAAGGTAACATTATAAAGCGACCATGAGGTTCCTATCTCTTGTGTCGCCAGTACATCATGACGACACCACGTTTACTCCCAAGCTTCTACTCTCGGTAACTCTCCAATAAATTGCTTCCGACAACTTTGTAGCTGAATTTATTTATATTCAAAGGGCGACTTTAGACTTTTCTCTCTACAATATCAGATCTTTAAAAATTAATTCCGAGATCAATTACTCTGGTAAAACATCACTGGTATAATCGACCACCATATATATACCTTGTATAGATAGCCACAGTAGATGTAGTAAGTTGGATTTGCATTAATATTTAAAAAGAAAGCCATTACCAACCCATCTTCCTTTCATTAGGAATCCACCCGCTATTAGGAGAGAGGTTGGCCTATTAGCTACAGGAACGGAATAATTGAGGTGCCATTAGTGAATCTTTCTTCTTTCTAACAAATAATGGACTCGTGTCCGAAACGGAAGGAATAAATAGAATCCTGGTGGGTTGACTTCCTCTCTCCCTCTTGGACAGACTTGGCTCCAGCACTAATCTCCATCATTCGACTACTCCACTAATTCCCCGGATAATTTATTAATCCTATCGTTAAGGATTGTCGCCATGGCAACTTAAAATTGCTAAGATAAATAACTTCTAGAACATAGTATTTATCCATAACATTTAAAGTAGATCCACTGCAAGTTTTTAATTCCTCATACACACAGGATTAAAATACACATACAAATTTGGAAAAATCAGCCTTCAAAAAGACTAAAGTGGTGTCAAGGGGGTGTATAATCTCTTTATTACGACTTTTATGCTATTGCTAGGCCTACTTTTATCTTACATACGAAGTGAGTGTTACAGAATATGGAGTAAATATTTATTATTCAATACAAACTTATAAAAAGGCTCAACTTGCCAACATGAACCTGTACGACATTAAGTCACGAGTGAAATTCAACTTTAGGGCGTGGCCCTCCAACGAGTAAAGCAACACGGGACGTAGAATGTAACACACTGGAGCTGTTGTAAACACTATATTGGTGTTTTGGGTATAAATTGTTTGAAAAATCTATAATTGATTAATATGGAATTTTCTGACTCACAGATATTATCGTGTGGGAGGCCGGATGGGGGGGGGGGGGGTTCAGAAGGGTCTACCACACTGTCTACAGTAGATGCTAGATTCGTTTTTCATCATATAACATTTATTTTGCCTTTATATACAGTATTATTTCTAAATACACGCAATCGAGATAAATCTATATTAATATTGATATCCAAATTAAAAGTGGGTACATAAGAGGGTACATTGCGAATTAATTAGTTTAACAAGATGCAAGCTGTGACAATTTAGGAGCCATTTGGTCATTCTAAACAGTGATACCAGAGATACCAGATAACAGAATAGACAGATAAATTTACAGTCCATTTATTATTTTAAATTTCACATATTATAATTTACTTTTTAATTATCAATTTCTATCTAATCTAATAATCTAATTTACAATTAATTGAAAAAAGCACAGTAAATATATAATTCATTCTGTATAAAGTAAAATCCATTGTACAAACTCGACCGTGTGTTCCACTGGTAAGTCATAAGTCGTTAAGTCATAAATCAAATTGAATCGTTTTAAGTTTAATTTATCAAGAGAGTTAAGTAAAAAGGTAGGTACAGTAGGTACTGTAGGTGCAGCATTATGGGATTTGGATTTTGTGAAAACAAACCGAACTGGCCGTGTGCATGACGTGGTTATGACCCCTCAACCTTCGCACAAACAGAACGGTTGCCCGACCTCGGTACCCAAACTTAGAGGTAATGGGCCTGCAAACGTCAGCAGTTGCATGATCCACCGAGTCATGGTCATCGGCAGGTGCAACCGCTGGTACAACATCCCCAGGACCACTGCTGGCACGCCCCCTTGCGGCTTGAACGGCAATGAACTGACTGTTTCATCGAATATACGTAGCATCAAATCATACGAAATCTTAGAACAAATTGGATTCATGGGAACAGATCCTAGGGGTGTGGTGGGTCTAAGGAGCCGTCACGTCCAATATTCGCCGATGTATAAAAATAACAAAGAATTGCGTAGCTGATAATGAAACTGTAACCTTTGCTGTGACTGTGTTGAATTACATGCCAATGTATAACCTGCCGCTTTGAAAAAAAACTGTGGGAAAAATGGAAAAAAAATGTGCCAAACCTCCCACTGATAGGTCTTAATTACGGTAGTGATATGTTGCAAGACACAAATCTATGATTCAAAATTATTTGCCCCGTTTTATCTTTTTGACATGCGGGGCATCCTGAAGGTACTGCTTATTAGGTACGACTTATGACTAACCACGAGTGACGTACACGTTCGTTACGAGGTCAATGATTTGATTGTCTTAAGAAATGTTTCAGTAGTTGGCATAATTCCATTATTTGCATGTATCTTCGATAGACTTTGGATTCGCATCAGATTCAAACGCAGAATTGTCTATTCCAAGACTATCGCTTCTTGTATTAGATGTATCATTGTCTATTCCAAGACTATCGCTTCTTGTATCAGATGTATCATTGTCTATTCCAAGACTATCGTTACCTGTATTAGATGTATCATTGTCTAGTCCACGACTATCGTTACCTGTATTAGATGTATCATTGTCTAGTCCACGACTATCGTTACCTGTATTAGATGTATCATTGTCTAGTCCACGACTATCGTTACCTGTATTAGATGTATCATTGTCTAGTCCACGACTATCGTTACCTGTATTAGATGTATCATTGTCTAGTCCGCGACTATCGTTAGATGTATCATTGTCTAGCCCACGACTATCGTTGGATGTATCATCAATAACAACAACTACATGGGCTATGTCCTCTTCATGCTCAAATATGTTACCACTACCAACAGCACCAAATGATCCTTCTTTTTCAATGGTTGTAGATCTTTCATTAACTTGATTCTGCAATTGGTTATCAGCCGTAGATGCTGCAACTGAGAGTTGTGTAACAACAGAATCTCCCGCTGTAGTTTCAGCCCCGGACGAAAAGCTCAGGGCCACGGAATAAGGCGGGGGTGGTGGTCGTATTACCGCGGCTGAAGCAATCCGTTCCGGGGGTCGCCTCTCGGTTCCACATACCTCCTTATTCCTCCCTATCAGAGCTTTCCTTCCCACAATCGCGTACGGTGGGGGTTTAACTTCCACACCCACTGTTTGTGTTGCCTAGGAAACACATAAAAATATGTAAACAATTTACATAATAATTATTTATTACATGGGAAAAATGTCAAACTTTTTTACTATTCTCGAGATATTTTATTTACCGAGTGTCAGCGAGGTTAATCAAGGGTCCAGAGAATAATGAAAAAAAATTGTTCTACTTTATTTTCCCATGTAATACGTAATTTTATTCTTAAATTGGTACTTTTTTTGTGGCTTAATTCTTTAATAAAACGTTTATGGAAATTCTTTAAAAATTTATTTTGCTTAATTTGATATTTTCCTTATATTTGCCCAATTTTTAATGGACAATTTATCATTATTTTTATATCTTTTCCTTAAGAATTCACGCTATAATTAAATGTGACAGACAATCCCTACTTTAATCGTCACCCGATACCTCTCTACCCCCTTAAACTCCAACAGCTGACAGCCCTGATGACAAGAACAAATAAACTGACCGGTAAATTATTCCGCGAGGGTTGACACCTCCCGCAACGCAATTAATCCCTCGATTAGTTGAAGTAGGAGTCTTCCTATCTGTATGTCATCAAGGTGGTCCCTTCCGTTATTGATTAGCGAGATAATCGGAAGCAACCGGTATACGGTACTGTGGGTTTAGGCCTACAATACTACTGGTGTACCGCGGTATACCGATGGGTGTTTAATCGATCCCTCGCCGATCGAACGATTTAACAACTCAACGAGTTTAGTTCCCCTCCTGTCCAAACCGATTATATTATTATGAATTCCGTTGCTGTTCTTATAATATGATCGATCGAGAAAGAAGATTCTGTAGAAATAGCCGCAGTGAATGATAAATAATCAGGAGCAAAAAATTCTAGAAATTTTAGCTATTTTTATAATGCTGCATTATAACTGTCCATTCTTTTCAGTAAGAAGTTGACATCCATTATTAACATATAGCTCAGAGAAACGGGACAGTATAGAATTATGATGATTAAAATAAGTTTTTGGCAATATTTCTGAAAGGCAAAGACAATGTTACACATTAGTATTTAGACCGGTAATGATGCAGAATAATATGTTCCCATGGCCCTTTACATATTTCCCGCCACAGCACCGCCGCATCCTGAGAAATGTATTATTGGATTTTGTCAATGTATGTTAGGTATGGAATTGTAAAACTTATTTTTGTAATGTTAATAATCCCACTAGTGTCCCGTTTATCTTTGCTACTGTATAAACAGTAACTGTCAATTTCCTATACGTTTCTTTATTGGAAAAATTCTGCATAGCAAATATTTTAGAATTTTATTCGTTTTGATCTGAAGCAGATTTTTAATTTAACGTTTTTACATATTTTTTTAGAATAAATAATGTTTTTAAATTTAGTTTAAATTATCATCATTTAAAAAGTACCAGTACAGTAGAACAGTAGGCCTAGGCCTATATTATTCCAATAGGCCTTGAAATATAAATGTAATTTGTATTCGGATTTTCGTTTAATACATTTTTACAATAAATTAAGACTCACAGTTTTTCTCTCGACTTCAACTGGATATTCGTTGACTTCAGGGAAATTTAGCTGAATAACAGATGGACTTGTGACGTCATTTCTGGCGTCATGGGAATTTGATGAGCGACGGTAGTTGCGATCGTCCCGCAACTGTCGACTTCGCCATCTGAAAAATAGAAACAGAACATCTGTAATTAGATCAGGTTTTATTCAGGTTTCCATAGTTTATGAGGGTGGATTGTTTGATCGCTTGAATACTTTTTTGTTTGTTTAATGGACACCCAGCTTTGACTGGGAATCCATTCCATGCTGGGCTCTAATTGCAGTGGATACCAAATATCTGGAAGGCACTTTCACAAGAATGCTGCGCCGGGTTCATTGTGTCAAGTACAATGCATGCACACATCTCCAACCAGACTCTACCACCCCCCCCCCCCCCCCCCCCCAAGCTTGACACTAGAACAAAGCCGCCTCCGCTTTGCAGGACATTGCTTTCGCCGTGAAGACCAGTCAGTGCATAATCTTGTGCTTTGGCAGCCTCATGGAGTGAATAAGCATGGTGGACAGCCCATGACTTTCTTGAGACGCATCTTAAAGGACACTGGCCTTGAAGATGCGGATGATCTAGCAAATGTCATGGGTGATAGGGAGTTGTGGCGGCGCAATTTTGTCGACAAGCCGTCACATCATTCTTAATATGTAATATATATATAAGTATATCGCAGTAGTGTTTGCTTATTATTATTCAGCAATAACGTACTTCTAGGTCGTGCTAGCGCGGGCAGTAAAAATGAGATCCTTCCAGGCTTCTCGATTCTCCATAGTTGTCGCAATTTAGTTTCTCTTAAGTTCAGCATCCCTTTAAAGCTGGTCTATATATGTTATATATATAGTACCAAAGAGCTCGGCGTTTGTCATGTGTTGTCACCATCTGATGTTTAGGGCTGCCCATAGTAGTCTTGTGTAGCACCCATCAATTCGTTGTTCAAGTGATGTCGCTAGTGAGGTCTCCCCCCCCCCCCATTTTCCAATACAATTTCCAATGATATAAGCAAATTTATTTACAGATAAATATATTGAGAAAATTAGGTTAAAGACAAAAAAGTTAAATTTCCTTTCTGCCATTAGGCGAGTGATTACGCACAAAGCCTTACGACTTATTTCCAGTGCGGTCCCCCCAGAACCATACTCCCCAGAGGTAACTGATACTCATTTAGCGAACATTTAATGATACAAAACTGTATTACGCCCTGGTTAGTCCTTTTTTAAAGCATTCTTGCCAAAACGTTTCCTGATCCCGTTGCGGGGATCGAACCCACGACCTCAGGGGCGAGAGAAAACAGATTCAATCACGACACCAAGATTGGAAGAAAGAATGGAAGATTGGACACAAAATAAGATTAAGAATTGTTCGCGGAAAATAGAGAAGCATCGAGCGAAATTGTGATAAACACAATTCGCACATTTATATGAAAATGAATGCGAGTAATTAATATGTATCTGAGGTGTCCGAGCAATATACTAATGGGTTTTAGAACCCCGGAGTTCCGCGGTTAATCCCCGACTAAACGGATTGCCTAAAACGTCGTGGAGCATACGGGGTGCTGAGTTAATCCGCCGCTCCGTCCGAATATTAATAACTCGGCAACGGTAATTCACACCTTTTTATTGTTTTAGTTGATATTTTAATGGGAGAACTGGTGGCTGGGGGTGTCGTACCACCCTGGGTGAAACACATTATCGAACTAATATAAAATCCTGTGACAATACATTCCTATTTGGTACTAAAAGTACAGTAACTATTACAAAACCAGATGGCAGGGTGGGAGGGTGGATAGTGGGTGTCGGGGGGGGGGGGGGGGGGGGGGGGGTCAGGGGTCAAGGGTCAAATTTACTGAATTAGACACTACATACATATTGAATATTCCAGGACATGGTGTATTATATATATATATACTGTATCCTGTACTCTACTGTACAGCATTACTAATTAACAATAGCTTATAGTTATTAAGAAATACGGCATCTTGATATGATATAAATAAATAAGTTTAATAAATTACTCACCTCGCCAGCACAAACCGGGTATATAGAAACCGCCCAACCAATAGAGCGACAGCCAGAACCAATCCACCAACCACAGGTGCGTAATACGGACCCGCATAGGAGCTGGGTTGGTCCTTGTTGTCGTTACGGGGAGGCGGGGGTTTAGTGGTGGGGATATTAACGATCTGTTTATGGATCTGTATCAAGCCGTTGACGAGAATATTAAACAACGAACTATTTGAGTGCGAGAAAAAGTTCTCTAAGTCGTGTAACACAAACAGCGGCGCACTGTAGGATTGTATCGCGACAGGCCTACTGGTTGGATACGTGCGGGACACGGTGAGGACGGCTACTGCGTTCGCGGAACATTCATCGTCGAAGTACGTACGTATAGCGTTGTAGTAATCCTCCGGGTTGTAATTCGAGTTCGCTTCGTCGATAATAAGGAATAGCAATAAACCTGATGTGCCGCAGTTAGTATTGGGT
>JAUCBJ010008916.1:0-65154 GCA_032718475.1 Nemertoderma westbladi | reverse complement strand
TTACTGAAATACTTAAATTCTTTGCGTTGGTCTAGGCTAGGTTTGGAGGGTGGCTGCAGCCCGAAATCCAAACATTCAGCACAGAATATCTCAGCAAAAATGCCATCATTAATTACTTCAGAACCGCAATGCGATAGAACGGGGTGTCTCGCCAGAATATCAATGGAATTGTATGCATCATCATAACAGATATACGCAGCAACTACAGGGTGTAGTACGCTAAGTAATTGTTCACCATGAAGGAAAAGCAGGGCGATAAATTTTCCCAGAAGTTCAAACTGACCACTAACCACCTTTGACATGTCCGCGGCAGAAGGGACAAGGAAACCATCAACCATACTAAACAAAGAACTCACAGTATATAAATCTTTCACGCAGCAACCAAATAAATCTCGTCGCAAACCACCTTGATCGGCCCCAGGTTCACCAACATATCTCACCTTAATATAGTCCAGAACATTCAGTTTCGGTAAAACATCGAACAAGTCATTTAATAACAAACGGCGTCTTATTCGAATAAAACAATATTCCCTACTGTCATCATCATAATCGTATAACTTCCCACCTTCGGTAATTTCGCGGATGTCCTTGTTTGTGACAATCCAATCTATTAGTCCAGTGCATTGTAAAAAGTCTCTGTCAACATTAAAAAACCTCGACGGTGAATTATTACTACTGGTAGAAATAATTTCACTATCATGATCTTCATCGTCATCCTCAACCGCGATATTTTCTAGTGTAGGACCAGAATCAATGAGAATTATTGGGGGTCTTTGAAAAGCCTCGATATTCTCAACATCAGTAGTAGGCTCCTCATGTACACTTTGGCATGTTTGGCTTCTCTTTAGTTGTTGCCTATCGCTTTGACTAGACTTTGAAGGGGCTACTACCAGTTCCCCTGTGTCTATAGCAGTTACATAACCTTGGGATTGATGAGATAAAGCCCCATTACGAATTCGGTCGAAGTCGCACTTAAACGCTAGGTATAAACAAATTCGTCGGTAATCGGTTTTTACAATAGATTGATATTTACTAAGAACAAATGCTTCATCGCTAGCAGGAAGTTTATTGGCTATCTGCCGCCCACATTTGTATATCAAGAGTAAGTCATCCTCATCAGTTTCTCCATCAACAACATCACTTACTTGCATTTTAAATTGAGCGACACCGTTCTTAAAAATCATATCGTAATCTGCAGATGATGCGACTTCAATGGTTACCCTTTTACCTAAGAAGGGCTTTAAATTACCAAGTTTACGATCATATTTCATAAAACCGATGTCTATATTAACATATTTTACTTTTTCTATCTTGGCCTTTTTAGCTGGATTAGGTGTAACGATCCTTGGCGTCATCGACGAACTTGAAGAACCTTGGCCTAGATGTCCACGACTTTTCTCTCTTAAAAATTCGTTGAAATTGGGAATTGTCGCATGTAACAAGGTTGCAACTCCATCACTTCCTATATTGCTACTAACATCTGAACATTGTCGTCATTGCCAGACGACCAACTGCCAGTGATAGGCAAACCACATTTATTGCAGAAGTTAAACTCCTCATTGTTGGAAAATGAACAACGTGGACAGACGACCATAATGAGAGTGTCTAATTAAAATAATCTCACCAATAATGTTAAATGTTGGAGTTCTGTACTGCCGTATCCGTACCACCTACTGACCTATATCCAGATATCAGTACCGGGTACCGGTACACACAGACATAGGGGCCTACTGCTACTACAGCTACTGATGATTACTCTACTGCTCTGCTGCTATTTAGTGCTATAGATATAAAACTCAATTAAAAAACTTCTGGTGTTGGTAAGCCTAATACATTTAGCACAGCAGTACCGGTGTCACAAGGAAATCAGCCCCCCCTAGAATATGCCCCCCGGGGCATTATTTCCTAGGATATTATGTCCCCCCGGGCAATTTTTCCTAGGAAATTTTGCCCGGGGGGGCATTTTCTCCTTAGGAAATAATGCCTCCCCTCAGGAAAATTAGCCCCCCTCAAAAGTCTGAAAACTGGTACGACACCGGTCTGCTGGTAGCCACTTTTAATCTACCAACTGCAGAACTTGTAATAGTTGGAAGAATAGTACGGTACCGGTCTGCCGGTAGGTAAGCAGGTAAGGCAGTAAGGGATGTAGAACTGCATACTGAAGTAAGTCAGTAGGCTACTGTAGTAAGTACTGGTATAACAGCAGTGCGAGTGTGTGGTGTTGTGTGGGCGCCGAGCAGCTCCAAGCTTTTTTAAGTCTGTAACCTGCTCCTTTCCCTGATTTGGTAAAGTGATTGTTTATTGTTTTGGTTAGAAAATCCCGCCTCTGTAACCTGCTCCTTTCTCTCCATTGGTAATGTTATCGTTTATTGTTTTGGTTAGAAAATCCCGTCTCTGTAACCTGCTCCTTTCCCTGATTTGCTAAAGTGACTGTTTATTGTTTTGGTTAGAAAATCCCGCCTCTGTAACCTGCTCCTTTCCCTCAATTAGTTAAATGATCGTTTATTGTTTTGGTTAGAAAGGCCTGCCTCTGTAACCTGCTCCTTTCCTTCATTTGGTAAAGTGACTGTTTATTGTTTTGTATAATTTTTGTAAGTTTTAGTAGTACTGTAGTAATAAGTTTTGTTTATTGTATAATTCAGGGGGGGCATAATTTCCTAAGGGGGGGCATTTTTTCCTAGGGAAATTTGCCCGGGGGGGCATTTTTTCCTAGGAAAATATGCCCCCCCGGGCACATTTCCCGGGGGGGCATATTTTCCTGTTACACCGGTACGGTACGGTACCGATCAGCCGATAACAACTGTCAACCTGAGAAGCACTGAAGTAAACACAATACAGCAGTACTGTACAGCAGTACTTGTACTGCATGCAGTAGGCCTACAGCTTGTTGAATAGACAGGTCAGAGCATGCGCCGTTGACAGTGCGCCCGCCGTTGACAAAAAAATTTGACAACGGCGCAGGGCATTGAAGAGCGCACGCCATTGACAGAATATTTGACAATCTGACAACGGCAGAATGGGGCTCGCTATTGACAGACCGCGCGCCTTTGACAAAATTTTGTCAACGGCGCGCTTTTGCAGGTATCCGGGGTATCTGGTATCCCCTCAGTTTGTCATGATGTCCGCGAAGGTGGCCGTAATGGGCTTCCGTAAGTAATAAATCAGTGTAACATTACGCGCCGTTTTATTTTTGAATCAAACAGTAGGGCCCTACCGGTAGCTCGTATATATTAACTTCACCGGTTGCCTGTAGGGTAGGTCCCCCTCCACTTTTCACTCTCAGCCATTTCACACGAACAGCACCCTCTCCATCTTTTTGGGCTCTATCTTAGTCGTACGGTAACAAACTTAACTTTTTTAGTTGTTTGCAGGCTTACCGGTTCTTTCCTGCTGCAGTTGCAGTTCAGAGTCATTCCGTGGTTTGACTGTATCCCTGGTTGGTTTCCTGTTGGGCTAGTGTGCATTGATCAGGCCAAAACTCTAATTAAAACCATACTGCTGTATCAAAACTGTAATTTAACACTAATGTTTAATGTCCTTCTCCATTGCCATAACCGCAAAGGCGCAAACCCTATGTCATGAGGCCCAAATACAGTAATATCTGAATACTGGAATATAATAGGCCTAGACTATACATTATTGTTGAATAGGTTAGGAACTACTGCAGTACTGTATGAGAGAACAATTACCGTTTTAATTTACGATATTTACCGCCACCCTAGTAACCTATGTAGTCCATGAGACCACCCTATGCTATACCAGCATGCTGCATCAGTCATACTCAATTACATTTGGAGTTAGGCACCTTTGTTACTAATTACTAAATTAGGCCTATTCGGAGTCGGAGATCATTTCGGTTGCCGTGCAGAGGTATCTGCCTGTTATTCCTGGTATTATTAGAATTTGGTTTGATTTAGGATTCTGTTTTCGCGACATGGATATGGAATGTACCACAACCTCTGCCGATGCAAACAAGTGTTTGCATCTTTGCGATACGGCGAATTTACGTATTAGTGAGAAAAATGAGCGAGGCGCCGAAACCAGCGCCGTTTCATCGAGTCAGGGAGAGTTGACCCACAATGGAGCCACCGGAGATTATCTGAAACCGTTCGAATTCGCTCCCAACCCATTCGATCTGGACCTACAAGATGAATCGTCTAGCGATGATTCCGCCCAATTCGACATCGTTATAGGTCATATCGAGGATATTGTGTTAGAACCATCTTTCAATGAACTCAAGTACAAATTTATCGATAAATATTACGCAGAATTTAACGATTCGGAAGAAAACAAATTTATTTACACGGATATATTTAAAGAATACCAAGAATTGTTTGAGAATTACATAGAAAATCAACTGAGGTTAAGAATCCCGGGATTTTCTATGGAGGAGTTTTCCAAGGAGATACAACTCCGGAAAAGTGAACTGGATGGAGAGATATTCGAAATCTTGTATTCTTTATCTGACTTTATTGTTTTCAAAGAATTAATGTTAGATTACAAAGCAGATAAAGAAGGTAGTTGTGTTGACTTGAGTTTTGCTCTCACAGTTACATCATTGCAACGCTAACGGCTATTGGTTACTGCTACCTTTATTCTGTTATTGTTCATTCCATAATTTTGTTTTTTGCTACAACAGTAACCTATGATTGACAGTCTTCTCAGTTCGTAATATAGTCACGTTTTCAGTGTTGTAACTTAATCAATATTGTATACAAAGCATGTTGTATGTCGGATGTGTGTGTGTGTGTGTATTAGACGAGTAAATCTAGCAAAAAAAAACCCATAAGTATTTCGCAATCAATCCGAACCACATATTTTGGATTCTATATTACCTTTTTAATAAAAAAAAGTGTGTAAAATGTTATTTTCCACATAGACCCGTTTAGTAGTGAAGTTGTGTTAATAAGCTCTCTGTATTGTACCAGCAAAGTTGGTATTAAAAATGGTTAAATTATTACACAAATTTCCGTTGCTCTGGAAACTAAATTAGTAACTATATAGAAGTGCATACTTCTGTAAATCGATAGTCATTAGAGTAAAGTTGGTCTGTACCAAATTTAGAGAAAATCCCACCAATAGACCCCTTGTTGCTAAGTAAAATCCATGTTGCTAAGGAAAGAAACAGGAAATTGAAAGTGATCCGCATAATATATTTTTGTAGAATTTTTAGGGGTATTAACAAGGTAATTTAGAATAATAAATAGTTGGTTTGGATGAATGTTGACCCCCTTTTTTGGTTACATTGACTCGACTAATGAATGGTGTGATGTGATATTGAATTGCCAGCGTGTTTGTCTATTAATACAATATTTACAGGTCGTCACTTTCCGTTATGTAATAAAGTGTTTTTATAAGTTTGTCTGAGATTACAGTGATCTCTGTTTAATTAGGCTTCGGTGCCTATTTATTATATATTCTCGAACTTGTACCGGTAGTCAAGGCAGGATGGCATAACGAAACAATTTTAATTTTATTTAGTTTCATTTTGTCAAGTCCTGATCAAATTCTCGTTTCGTTTCCTACTTTTTTAATTATTTACATTATCGTGTGTAAAATATAACTTTTCATCGATATGACCCGCGTGTATTTATATATCGGAGGTTTACATACACAATATCCTGGAATATAGTGTCGTTATTCAGGTACCTGTCCCCGTAGGCCCCCAATTCAGCCAGAATTGCTTTCAATCATTTGCTACAATCGTTTGATATCGACATCTATGCGAGGTTATTTTATTCCGTTTAATAAGTACTAGGGATGTTGCGAATGTCATATTTTTAACATCCGCGGATGCGGATGCGGATGTCTATTAAAACATATATATTTTTGCCTGGCCTCCCTTTTACATCGAGGTTATACCATCATTTAATATTATATTCTAATCTTATATTAATAAACTAACAAGAGTCTAAGGTTATAGAACAGAATGGGACATAATATAACAACAATAATACAACAAACATTTTTTATATTGTTCCCTTCTAGTATTAGTGTATAACCTGTATGGCCTACAGCTTACGCAGTATTGCATTGCAACATTGTACCGATTCATGGGCATAGGCTGCCCAGTAATGCGTCGTAGGTCATGTGAGTGGTCGTTGGGTCCTGGCCTTCGTCATGAGGTTTTGGGACATTAGGTCCTGGCATAATACAGTACAGTAGTTTATTTTGCATCTGGCCAAGTTGATATAAGAAATAAGTAGTAAGAAATAATTTTGATATTTAATACTTTGATAATTTTAAGATAAAATAAAAAAAATTTCATAAGGGAAAAAGGAATTATTATTAAAAATTTAATTGAGTGGTTACTGGACCTTCAGACAGGATGCTTGAATAGTGCATGTAACATCTGCATGTTACATCCGCATGGCATGGGTGCGGATGCGGATGCGAAAAATCATGCGGATATCCACGGATGCGGATGCGGACATTCGCCACATCCCTAATAAATACAGCATATTCTGGAACATTTGTTTATCTCATGAGTAGCTGGGGAAAATACATTACATCTGTTTAATCGTATTTACGTAGCTATTAAAATGTATTCATATATTATTAGCAAGTCGTTAGACTTGATTACTGTAAGAAAAAACGGCTACTGGCTACCGGCTACTGGCTACTGACTACTGACCTAGAGCAAAAACTGCTCTAACGATTTCGATGAAATTTTGCATGAACCATGAAAATGGATTTCTAAGGGTACTGGGGAAATCGCGGTTTAAATTGAAACATCTCAACTTGTTTTATTTCGACAAATAGCCCCTAAACACGAAAATTGCCATAGGCGCAATGATAAAAACACCAGCTGGCACTCATGAAAAATGTATAGAGATGGCCGGGTAGGTGTAAAACGCGGATCCGGATCCGGATTCCAAAATTATCAATTAAGGGAAAGGAGCAGGTTACAGTGGCACGTAATTTTAACCAAAACAATAAACTAAAGTCAATGGAACAGGTTATAGTTTTATTTTTGGGAGTTATAAAAATGTAAAAAAAATCGACTTCCGTAGGGACGTTTCTTTTTTTCTCTAGTCTCTCGACTCTATTAACCTGGCTTGAGCACGGCAGGTAAATTACCTCTGGAATAGTTATAATAAGTTATACACTTTTCCCATGTAATAAATAGTTAATTTTTAATATAACGAAACCAAACAAATTACGAAACTAAACATTTCGTTTCATTGAGTCATTTTAATGAATTGTTTATTTATTTCCGCGTAAAGTTTTTTTCGTTACGTTCTTGTTTTCGTTTGGTTATAGTTGCATTCCTGCTTGTGCGTGAAATACACTGAGTGATATTCACAGTTTGCAGTAAATGGGTATTGTGTTGCCAGGAAAAGAAATATAAATTTCGTAATCACTTAATTTGCTGTGAATATTAGTGGCAGACGTTCACGGCAATTACTTAATTAAGAATTATTATTAAGTTTTTGTTGTGAAAACGAATTAAAGGATCTTGACCACCACCATATATGGGCTAGGCTCTTGTGGTGGATTACTTATGGCCTCGATAATAGCGGGATACAGGATAGTTGATGGTGCAGCCAAGTAAGTCTATCATATAGTCAATACAATATCAGATATTATTAGCCTATCTGATTTTAACGTCGTGTTATTAACTCCGAGAACTTTTTGGTATCACGAAGTTACTTTTAAATTTGTAATGTTTGAAACCCCGAGGTCTTGTACATCTCAAGTGGAACTCCATGGTTGTGATGTTCATCTGCTTTTATCATTTAATTTACTACGGCCGTAACCCGCAACCTCTGCAAAATGTTATATCACCAATAAGAATACCAGAGGGGACCGGTACCATAACCTACACAGAGTCGCGCAGCACGCACTAATTACTGGATAGTAATTACCGTAGTTTCTTTCTGTGGCAGTTGGACAACAACTCTTTCATGCAGAGAGCAGGTTTACTTCATGCCATTGTACACATTGCGCTGCTCATTGTAGATCGATGTAGAAAGACAATTAGGATACCCTAATTATATTTACGCGAACGACAATAAATTAATCCTAGTCTTATTTAAAGTGTTTATTGTTAGATTTGGCTCCTTGTAACATGTAAACTGGTGGAGGGTCTTAAATTGACGTAAAATAAAACAATTTAAAGCAAAATCTCTTTAGTTACTGAATTAGTAAGTGGTAAATAATACATTTACAAGAAACACAATATTTTACTGTTCAAATTATTGTAAAATTGGTGCAATTCTACTTTTTCTCATCTTAGCAAACTTTTTTTCGAACACAACTTTCTCCTGAAATGGGTCATACGGGAAACATTCGGACTTGGATATCAAAACGCCGCGTTCCCTCTCTCTCGTTTTCTCTGTGTCGTTTGGTGTGCGATATTCTTCCTTCATCGACTTGCAACTATCTCCTCCCTTTGTCTTGCGATCCTTTGAATGAATTGGACTCTCTTTATGTGCCGATGTTGGACTCTTTGGAGTGTCCCTGCTCCTCAAACTCGGCTTGCCATGTGTCCCGCCCATAGGAAGATCTTTCAGAACGTTGGGGAAAAGACTTTTCGGGGCACCAAATTTATCATCTTTTCCTATGCATTTTCTCATACCCTCCTGCAGGATATGCATATCCTTAGGAGATACTTTGTCTAAAGACAGATGACCATTCACAAATTGCTTCACCAACTCCATGCACCTATTCTCTATTGTCACTACCCACGGTTGTCCACTAACTGAAGTCTGGGCTGTTGCATCTCTAGTTCTCACCTTCTGGCATCGCACGCAGCATATGCGCTGGAGACTGGCGTTATCTCTCTTGAGCCAAGCCTCATTTCGTCTCGCCCAACCCGGTAAACTGGCGGGAGTTTGTTTCACGGAATACGGCAGGCCATCCGACGCAGACCCATTCATCTTCCGCAAATGCGATATAGCACGCGGTGACTCACTGAGAACAGCACCTTCTTCTGATAATCTTACATGATCATTCGTTTGTCGAACATATTCGCGAGATTTCCCATAACAAGTCTGAGATTGGTCTCCGACATTTCTCTCTAATCTTTCTATTCTCCTCTTCATTTTTGCATTTGTAGCGCGAAGTTGCTCGTTAATAATCCGTTCCGTCAAATGACGACTTAACAACTTGCCAGCCATCACATGTGTGTCTCCGACTTCAATGGCCCCGGGGGTGTCTGGTGAACACTCATACTCACTGAGATCGAGAGGGTTTATTTGATATTCTTTGTCCAGCGGCGGTGATTCTTTGTCCAGTAGAGGCTGGACGATTTCCACGATGTTTCCGCAATTGGAGTTGGCCTTGCTCTTCCATTCCGCTAACTGAAGGCTCTGAATTTCTATCTTCTCTTTAAACTCAAGATTTTGCAACGTTAGACTTCGATTGCGTTGTTGGAAGTCACTCTGAATGAAACTTAGAGCTTTTAAAGCCAAGTGCTGTTGAAGTGAATCGTTTTCCAAATCGCATTTCATGCGCTTCATAATTTTTTCAATATCGCGAACTCTCACAGGGACTTTTTGAAGGTGCGCCTCGTTTGTATACTGCAGGATTTTCTCCGCAGCTTTGGTCCACATATTCTCCTGTTCAGCTAAAATACCCAGAGAAGCATCATCGTGGAGTTTTGCAATCTCGGCGACACTCCCTCTTATCTCGGTAAACAACTTTTCTCTCTGCCCTACGCCTGTCGCTTCATGTTTACCTTCATCGGACGTGGCGTCGGATGACTTCATTTTCCTGAGACCACGCTTGAGTTTTATTAAAGCTTCCCGCACCTTTTCTTCAATGTAACCAACTCTGACATTGTCTTCTTTCAGTCCCTCCAGTTGCTCTAAGCCCCTTTCCTCTTTGTCTCTAAACCAGTCATGGAGGGACGTTATTAGTTTTTCCTCCTGTATGTGTCTGCGTTGAAGTTCTGTTGCTTGGTTCCAATACTTAACCATAATAGCCTCTATCGATGACGACAGGCCCTGATCTTCCGTGCTTTCTCCTTCGACTCCTAGATCGCAAAAATAGCTCTTGATACCATCTGATTTTTTAGACAAATCCCTATGAAAAAAAACAACCTAGTAAGAAGGGAAAAAATAGCAAGGGGGAACTTTTACATTAATAATAATTTATTGTAATTGCACTTTTTTGAATTGAAATTATTCTCTATTGCAGTAACCGCATTTAGCAAATAAATAAATTATTGACCATCAATTTTACTCACCTTGAAATCCTATCCAATTCGGCGATGACATCATCCATGGAATTGATTTTAATATCAACGACGACTTCCACATTATTTTCAGGTGGACCGGATTTTTTTTCAGTTTCCTTACTGACCAAAAATAAATCAAACGCAGTTTCTTCAGCAATAGACCTCATACTTGCACTTGGCATGGTAACTTTACTGCAACCACTGGTCACTTTGGCCCTATGTATGGACGTGGATTCAACATGAATCGTTGAACTTTCCTTGCTGCTGTATGTGTTTGACCAAGAACCTTGACTGCTGACAATCTGTGAACTTTCTATTGACATATCTTTGGAGCTTGGTACCATAGACCTACTTTGTGATTGTATTAGCGAAACAGATCGACCTTTCTTGGGAGATGCACTGCCGATATCCGAGGGTGTTTTATCTTTCGTGATTGAAACTGTAACATTGCGACGGGATTCCACACTACGTCGACTGTGTATGGAGGGAGTGTGAGAGTTACTGGAATCACTGTTACACATCATCTTAGTATTTTGATCGAAGGTTTACAAATTTACAATCCAGTAGTTAATAGTTATTTGTGATCTAATCATTTACCACCACCAATTCAAGGTCTGTAAATAAATAAGGCGGACCCCCTCTCACACTGAGTAACATTTGTCGTGTCTACCACTTGCGTCTGCAACCTGTGTCCACAACTTATGTCTGCACCTTGTATCCACAACTTGTATCTGCAACTTGTGTCCACAACTTGTGTCTGCAACTTGTATCCACAACTTGTGTCTGCAACTTGTGTCCACAACTTGTGTCTTCAACTTGTGCCTGCAACGTGTGTCCACAACTTGTGTCTGCCACTTGTGTCCCCAACCTGTGTCTGCAACTTGTGTCCACAACTTGTGTCTGCAACCTGAGTCCACAACTTGTGTCCACAACTTGTGTCTACAACTAGTATCCACAACTTGTGTCTGCAACCTGTGTCCACAACTTGTGTCCACAACTTGTGTCTGCAACTTGTATCCACAACTTGTATCTGCAACTTGTATCCACAACTTGTGTCCAAAACGTGTGTCTGCAACTTGTGTCCCCAACTTGTGTCTGCAAACTGTGTCCACAATTACAACTTATTTCTGCAACTTGTGTCCACAACTTGTGTCTGCAACCTGTGTACACAATTACAACTTGTGTCTGCAACCTGTGTCCACAACTTGTGTCTGCAACCTGTGTCCACAACTACAATTTGTGTCTGCAACTTGTGCCTACAACCTGTGTCCACAACTTGTGTCCATAACTTCTGTCCACAATTTGTGTCTGAAACTTGTGCCTGCAACCTGTGTCCACAACTTGTATCCACAACTTGTGTCTGCAACCTGTGTCCACAACTACAATTTGTGTCTGCAACTTGTGCCTGCAACCTGTGTTCACAACTTGTGTCCACAAATTATGTCCATAGCGTGTGTCAACAACTTGTGTCTGCAACCTGTGCCTGCAACCTGTGTCCACAACTACAATTTGTGTCTGCAACTTGTGCCTGCAACCTGTGTCCACAACTTGTGTCCACAAATTATGTCCACAACTTGTGTCAACAACTTGTGTCTGCAACCTGTGCCTGCAACCTGTGTCCACAACTACAACTTGTGTCTTCAACTTGTGCCTGCAACCTGTGTCCACAACTACAACTTGTGTCTGCAACTTGTGTCCACAACTTGTGTCTGCAACCTGTGTCCACAACTACAACTTGTGTCTGCAGCCTGTTTCAACAACTTGTGTCCACAACTTGTGTCTGCAACTTGTGTCCACAACTTGTGTCTGCAACCTGTGTCCACAACTACAATTTGTGTCTGTAACTTGTGCCTCCAACCTCTGTCCACAACTTGTGTCTGCAACTTGTGCCTGCAACCTGTGTCCACAACTACAACTTGTGTCTGCAACCTGTGTCCACAACTTCTGTCTGCAACCTGTGTCCACAACTACAATTTGTGCAAGTTGTGGACACAGGGTGTCCACAACTTGTGTCCACAACTTCTGTCGACAACTTGTGTCTGCAACTTGTGCCTGTTACCTATGTCCACAACTTCTGTCGACAACTTGTGTCTGCAACTTGTGCCTGTTACCTATGACCACAACTACAACTTGTGTCTGCAACCTATGTCCACAACTACAGCTTGTGTCTGCAACTTGTGCCTCAACCTGTGTCCAAAACTACAAGTTGTGCCTGCAACCTCTGTCCACAACTTGTGTCCGCAACTTGCGTCTGCAACCTGTGTCCACAACTATAATTTGTGTCTGCAACTTGTGCCTGCAACCTGTGTCCACAACTTTTTAATGGCTGTAGCAACTTTTCAAAAATGTTGCAGCAGGAGGTGTCGGACTTCCAAATACACAGAAACTTTCATCAAACTTTTGTTGCGAAATGTTGCTGAGATAGTCCAGCAACTTATCGCTGACCCCCTCACACTAGGCACTTTTTGTCCCTCACACAGGCACAAGTTGCATCAACAAAAAGTTAATCCGTGTGGGGGTGGGGGGGGGGGGGGGGGGGGTGTTAAGTTATTCTTCGACATGTTGGTATTGTTCTTGACCTTTGGTACTTTTGTAGGCCTACATTGTACATTACTCTGGGTTGTATTAGTTTCCATAGTACTACAGTACCGACACGTGTAGCACTAGTGAACTAAGGCTATCACATAGTAGGTATTTCAAGACAGGCCCGTGGTATGGTCTCCTCTTTGGAAATTGGTCATTGACTAAAAAACCCGATTGATGCAAAAAAAATTGAGCACCATACTGATTGTGGTGCTAAAATTAATTCAAACACGATTCCATTTCAATATACATGTAAGATATACAAAATGTTCTAAAGTGTTCTTGATGTTAGCTAGTGTTTTTTTCAAGGGTAGCTATAATGTTTTTGAAAAAAATTACAGATTAAAAAAATTAACTTTAATGTGTGTTTTGTTATTGATTAATGTTAAGCAACATTGGTAGATAGAACACAATATTAGCTAATTTCAGAACATTAGCTACCGCTAATCAAAAATCAAGGTACTGTATATTTTTTATTTTATTTTTTTATTTTTGTTAACAGTTCCATATAGCACAACATTTTTATAACATAAATCATTGTAACCATGGCAACAGTGTAGAGTTCTAGAACAAAATATAATTATTAAAACACTATTCTAGAATATAAATAAAATAAAAAATATAATGTTCTAGAACGCAAAAAAATGTGGTGATATTACTATGCAAAAAGTACACAATTTCATTAATGAATATAAAAATTTCAATTGCGACTGCATACGGAACTCTAGCCCATTTTTATGTTAGTTAGTTGTTAAAGATACTTCTTTTCATGAACTGTCAGAATTAACAAGAAAGAAACATCCTGTTTATCCAATATGAAATGTAATTAATTACTCCATTACTCCAATTACTACTGTTGTTTGCCTTTGTATTATCAATTTTATTCTAGAATTATATATTTTTGTTGCTATGGTTACTTACATAAATAAATTAAATTTCAATTTATTTAAATTTCAATTTAATTTCTTATTCTAATGCTTATTTATTTCATGTTTCTTATTCTTATTGACAAATATATTTGAGGATTAAATTACATTTTTAATTTTTTTACAAGCTAATAAAAAGTACTAGCTAACACAAAATCCAAATTACTGGCTACCATATTACTGTCAGATGGTCAAATATTTGTTCTAGAACGAAAAACCCCAAGATATAAACCGATAATCACTAATAATTTTAATCAATTTTTTTTTAATTTAGGCATAGATACTATACTAATGACCTCAATTACTCGACAGAAAAATATTAAATAACTATCTTTTAATAACTAGCTATGTAAATCACTAGCTATACCATAAAAGATAATAGCTACCGGTAGCCATGTTTCAAAACAATAATTCTATCAAAATACAAATTTATTGTTTTTGAAAAACACTAGCTACTGTAGTACAGTAGCTATTATAAAAAAAAAACTAGCTACCGGTACAATATAAAAATTATTAGATTCACAAAATTGTATGCATTAATAACATACATTGTATCGAAAAAGTAACAATTTTAACATTTTAACAATAGGTAACAACTTAAGCCATAGCATAAGACGTTGTGTATATTTTATGTGAGTTTTTACTTGTAATTTTAAATCGATGATTTTATTGTTCAATCGCTGCTATGACTGTGATGTCTCCGCGATATCCTAATAATATAATATAATATAATATAATATATATAATCTAAGAATAAAGAGTAATCTATTGACTTTTTGGGCTTCACTCACTCGACAAACTTACAGCAGCTTCATGTTTATACAAAATTTAGCTAAAAAAGTAGGTCTACCTAAAACCCCGTCGCCGGTCCCAAAGCTAGTCTAAAAACTTCGACTTCAAATGAAAACTTTCGACGGTACGGCGGAAACTATTTTTTAAAATATTTGAAAGGACAATTAATTAATATCCCGGTTAATAAATACAGTTTCCATAGTAACAGAATAGATTAATGAATAGTTTTCATCGACAGATATAATTTATCTTGTATTCTGTAAAGTAACATCAACACAACAGTAGCATTTATAAACGAAAAGTAGGGAATATAAACTAAAATATACGTGACTAATTATAATATATTTAACTTCCTGATTCTTAATTACATATTATTATTATGTCAGAATCACCGGGACCCTTTGATGTGGACAATATTATCGCCTCGTTGTTGGAAATTCGCGGACACAAATCTATTTCCTTCGCGAGTCTAAGTGAATTCGAGGTACAAAGTATGTGCATCAAATCCCGAGATATTTTCCTCAAAGAATCCGCGTTATTGCACGTCGAGGCGCCGATAAAGATATTAGGCGACATTCACGGCCAATATACCGACCTACTGCGGTACTTCGATAACGGGGGACACCCACCAGCCTCCAAGTACCTGTTACTTGGTGATTACGTTGACAGGGGTAAACAAAGTATAGAAACTATCTGTCTCTTATTGGCTTATAAGATTAAATACCCTAGACATATTTTCATGTTGAGAGGGAACCATGAGGCTGCAGCTATAAATAGAATGTACGGTTTCCACGATGAATGTAAAAGAAGATACCATATAAGGATTTGGAGATCGTTCATCGATTGTTTCAACTGTCTGCCGATTGCTGCTGTTGTGTCAAACAAGATATTTTGTTGTCACGGCGGGATTAGTCCAGAACTCCGTAAGTTGGAGCAGATATCGAGTATCGCTAGACCTACAGACGTGCCTGACTACGGGTTGCTATGCGATCTGTTGTGGTCCGACCCCTGCGAGGAGCTGAGCGGCTGGGGTGAGAACGAACGCGGGGTTTCATTCACTTTCGGCGCCGACGCGGTCACCAACTTCCTCGAGAGACACGACATCGAGCTCATCTGCCGGGCCCACCAGGTCATGGAGGATGGATACGAGTTCTTCGCGGATAAGCAACTCGTTACGATATTCTCGGCACCGAACTACTGCGGGGAGTTCGACAACGCGGGAGCAATGATGAGAGTTAGCGAGGACCTCACCTGCAGGCATGTGTCTTTATTTTGGCATCAGGCGAAAATAGGCGAAATAAAACCCACAACCTGTGATACCTGGATACCACTCAAAAATTAAACAACCAATTTAGTTAATATTATAGATGGCCAAATAATAGAAAAAATAGTATGGTGTAGCTAAAATAGCTAGCTACAGTAGACCTACTGTACTACTGGTAGATTACTTGAGTAGGTTACGTACTGTGCAGTATGCTGACACCGGCTTATGTTGCGTTCTTTAAAGTAGCCTATGAATTAAACTAACCTTAAAAGGAAAATATATGTATGAAACAATATTATAGGTAATTACAGCCTAATTGCCTACAGTATACAACCGGAAGGTAATAACTATTTACATACTTACTATTTACTTACTGGAGGTAATACTTTACAGTGTGATGATCCGAGTGGCTTTTGTTACACGAACGAATATTAGTGAGTGAGTGAAAATAAAGCCACGAGGATCAGAACACTCTAAAGTACTTTGCAACATGAATGTATGTAGTTTTATTCCAAAATTTTAACATTGCGAAATCATTGTACATATACATTATAAGTGATAGAAACTGCACAAATTATATTAGTTGCTGTATAAATAATTGTAAAAATGACATAAATTATGTTATAAATAAGTTAGCTTATATTTATGGTGGCGTGTGGAGCCATGGTATAATAATATAGCTAGGCCCAACTGGTTATTAATAGCTATACCCCGCCTACCGGTAGGTAGGCAGTAGGCCTATCTGGCTGTCAGGCAAATTTCCACCTATTGTTTACGTGGTAACCAATGACGGCGTTAAGTAATGTCCACTAAGGGGACATTACTTAACGGATAACACCAAATACAATACTAAATGTATAGGCCAATACAATACTGTAATGTCCTCAAAAGTTGTAAAGTGATAAATAACAACTCGCTGTCAATACTATCGGCGTTGAGTAATGTTACAATTTTGGAATAAAATACATAATAGGTGGTCCTTTTTATATTTTTAACCATGGCAACTTTTACACAGGGAAACAAGTATTTTTAGACAATAATGTAAAAATGGCTTTAAGGATATAGAACTCCACATTTCCGCCTGTAAACGTCTGATGTCACGATAAATAAATAATCCTTGCAGTTTCTACATATTGAAACCCAAAGCCGGGACTAGCCAACACAGCTTCTCTAGCCACAACAGTTTCCCTCACCATAACCCCCTGCTGAACATGGGAAACTCGCTGAGCGACCCCAACTCATTCCAACATACTGGTGGGAAATTCCAAGGCGCCATTCATCACAATTTGAATAGCTTAAACAACAGAGTGGGTTCTCCGCCCCCAATGTAACTCATTTAAATAAACCAAACCAAATGTAAATGCTACTGAAAATAAACTAAATTAAAATCTATAATTTATTTATGAATTTCAAAGAAACTGCCACAAGTTGGATAGAACATCGACACACGACACACAATCACAGATAATCATGTAGATGTAATGTGAATGTATCTGAGTTGATCAAAGAAATTTCCGCATATCGAAATTTTATTGATCAAAAAGTAAAATATACTAAAGTAAAGGCCTGTTTACACGTGGCAACTTTTAGAGAAACTTTATCGGCAACTATAGCAACTTTTATTGGAGCAACTTAATTTAATGGTTGTCTACACGTGGCAACTTTACCAGCAACTTTACCAGCAACTTTACCAGCAACTTGACCGGCAACTTTTAGAGCAACTTGGCTCGTTTGACTGTAAAATAGTGGGTCATTTTATATAGTAGTTAGTTTTTGATCATTTAATTTGATTATCCCGCTTTAATTCGCCAACGCAAATTTCTTCAAGTTGCCGTAAAAGTTGAGCAACTTTTACAGCAACTTTTTACGTGTTTACACGGAGCAACTTGATCGGCAACCTGGGTTGCTCTACAAGTTGCCGAGAAAGTTGCTCTAAAAGTTGCCACGTGTAAACAGGCCTTTAGGCTTTTTTCGACCGACAGGCCAGGGATTACATTACGCACAAAGGGATTACATTACGCTTATTTATTTTCAGTGCAGTCCCCCGAGAACTATTATATCACCAGAGGGAATTCCAGAGATCCCCTCACCGTAAACGAAAACTGCACTGGCCCATGCGGGGATCGAACCCACGACCTCCGCACTCCGGTGAGATGCGGACCCATTGCAGGAACTTAATTTTTGGATCTATTGATGTATTGTATTATCGAATTAATAAAGAAACTAGTCGGCAAGAAATACAGTAACTGTCAGTGTCAGATACTAATAACGGTTCTCAGGGGCCGCATTTACAATTAATTTATTTACTATACACATCTACACCATGACCTGGAATGAATTAAAATTCATGTTGGGGAATGTGGCGAGTAAATATTAAACGATAAAACAAAGGAAGGACTGTCAGCCACAGGTATGAAAAAATAGTAGGTAATTAGGCCTAGCAGACGTTTCGTAAGCCAATGGCTATCTTTATCAATGCTTAATTTATTGTATAATACAGCGCACATACAACAACTACAACTCACATATACAGAATAATAATAAAGTATAAACCCTAAACAGTAGGCCTACACATATACAAAGCACATACAGTATAATATAAATGAATACACAGTACACAACAACTGCAACGCATATATACAGTATAATAATAAGGTATAAACACTAAACATTACACATATACAAAGCACATACAGTATAATATAAATGAATACACAGTACACAACAACTGCAACGCATATATACAGTATAATAATAAGGTATAAACACTAAACATTACACATATACAAAGCACATACAGTATAATATAAACGCATACACCGTACACAACAACTACAACGCACATATTGTTCGCGCTTTCAGACCTTTGGCAGTTTAACCCACCAAATTAAGATGTCTTCTAGATATTAAATCGGTTTTTAGTCTATGACAAGTATTTGATTCACTACACTAGTCGAAACCAATCTGTGCGCGATCATTCACCCGCTGGATATTCCCGGGAGATTGGGTTCGACGGTTTAATTTTATTGCTATGTAAGCCTAATGTATTATTCGATTGACAGTATTATATAATCTCTGACAATATTATTTACCTTCGGGAATATTAACAGTTCCTTTAGGACGTGGCGCTTTATCTACATAAACAGAGTTATGACTTAAACTACTCACAACGATATGGCTTAATTATAATTCACATATATGGCGCATTCTTTA
This sequence comes from Nemertoderma westbladi, assembly GCA_032718475.1. Taxonomy (NCBI): domain Eukaryota; kingdom Metazoa; phylum Xenacoelomorpha; order Nemertodermatida; family Nemertodermatidae; genus Nemertoderma; species Nemertoderma westbladi. Next base: position 46,193 of record JAUCBJ010008916.1, on the reverse strand, counting down.
GGAATGCTTCTTTAACAGACTCACTCATACACAATGCTGCACAATACTGCACACTAATCTGCCGATCTTCACTGATTTTAGTCACATATAAAAGGAACACAGACTGACTCATGTAGGGTCTATCAAATAACATTAGATTCACTTCAAACCACTTTAACATAAGTCACAATCGTTTATCTGTAACCCTTCTCTCTTACCTTCGGTATATCAAGAATATTGGGTTTCGGGGTTATTTATCGTTATTCCAAATATAATTATTCATCAACCATATTATGAAGAACTGACGGTGAATAGCAGTATAAAACAACAATGAAAACACTGATTGTTATGAGTTTGCAATGTTTCAGCAGTCAGCATGTATGATCAGTCAGCAGTGATTCCATGAGTTAAAGGATATATGCCCTTTATAATTAAACCTACTAGTGTAAGACTAAAAACTGAAACACGGAGGTGCCAAAGCCGGTTCTTAGGCTCTGGGCCAAAACATAACACTGAACTACTGAGTTTCTGTATATACCTCCAACACAAAGACAACAAACGCTCTGATTGGTCAACCTGAACAACGAGAGAACAGAGAAACAAAGAAACGTCGACGTGGCAATATCAGCTGCTAGCTGTCGTCATGGTAGCGACACTGTTTTCAAGAGTATCGAGCTTTTACGTCACGGAATTACGGATTATGTCCTCTAAAGTACAAATACAGAAGAAATAGCTCTTATGTCCGCTAAAACACCAGTACAGCAAGGACACGGCCTTTTTATGCCTGGTAAACCAACTACAGAGTACTTTACGGGAAAAATAAGGAAAAATAACCGGACAATTCAGTAAAAGCTTTTACACCGCTCCCAGAAAATGGGATTTTCAGTCTATAAAATATAAAAATCACAGTTTCTAAAACATAAAGATACTCTAAACAGTTAGTCTTTCTTACGCAGACGGCGTTTACGCAGTTTTTTGAGGCTAGCAAGAGTCTTTTTCTCTTTGGGGGGAGCCACTTTACTAGGAGGGCCATAACTCCTGGGTGAAGGGTGCAATATGATTGCATCAGAAGGTGTAGGATTGTGGTCGGGGTATCCGCCGTTTCGATATGCTTCTCCTCGAGCTGATTTTCCTCCGCTCGTAGCTGGATACGTTCATCCAAAAACTCTCGCAGAGAATGGGGTTGTCTAAGTGCGATATCTTCTTAGAGATTCTGGATTTCACAATCGAACTGAGATAAAGACAATTCGTTTATCGATTGGACTTACTGTTATAACTTACGTTTATCTGAACAAACGCAGGTTTCTTTTTTGATCTTTATAGAATAGCGTTTAACTCGTTTCGTACAACGCTCTCCTTCACTTTGATGAAGGGTTGTATCGAGTTAAACGGGACGACCATACTGTTGGATAGTGATATTAGGTGTCCGCGTCACAATCCGGCTAGGTAAGATGGGCGGCTAGCTAGAAATCACTGTCGGAGTGTTACCGATTAATTGTTAGGGTAGCACTAGATCTTTGAACAGTGAATACCGTCCGCGAGGATCCGCGACACCACCAGGATCGCAGGTCTGAGGTCCAACTAAGGAATGAGGAGGTTTGACCGAGTATTCCGGGACTCTGATCGTAGGTTTACTCTAGGATCGTTAGAGCCGAGTGAGCATAGGTGATACGTCAAACAAGTTTCGCTCGAAACTCCAGTAAATATAACGAACACAACTGTATTTAACACAACGTTTCCGTGGATGTTTATGTCTTTCCGTTTATTGGCTGGGTCTAGGGCATTTACCGTAATAATACCCAAGACGCACGTCTGGTAGGGGAAACGCGGATGATATTTATTTGTAGTTACAATGATTCTATCAAGAATTCCAAATATATGTTGGAGTTACCGCGTTTATTTGTTTCTTTAATGTCTTTTCTTTCGAGCCGATTTCGAATAGAATTTTCGCATTCGAATTTCAGTTTATGGTTCCGACTCCGCTGGGCAGGATATATAGTCGACATAGTCCGTATTGTGTAAATCGATAGAATGGTCAATGGTTAAGAAGTCCATATACATACCATTACGCTGCGTATATCGAGCAGCGAATTTTCTATAGTCCAACTCTCGCGAGAGCTGCACTTGGGACATTGTCGGTTCGATATAACGACCATCGTCCTCCGCAGCAGTTAGACTAACGTCACCGCGTATTAAGCTATCAACAAACGCTTGCAAAAGTAGAGTATATCGCTCCCCGATACCAAGATCATCTTCTATCAACTCAACCATATCTGCTATATGAGTTTATCCATATTATAATGAGTTTATATTCAGGCTAGCGAGCGTCGCTGCCTACTCCAATTAACCCCCGGACAGTACGAGATCCTCAGCGCCGATGTGTCGTCGCCGCTGTACTTTCGCCAACGACGTAGCCGCACAACGACAACGACAACCGGCACAAGTCACTCGACTGTCCGTCCCAAAGGCTTAGATGTACTTCAGGTTTTCCTTGGAGAGTTAGGTTACTTTTACGATTGCGACTAGCTACTGTAAACACACCTTAGTAGTAACATTCGCCTATAAACTCACAAGTACCACACACACAACTTGTCACAAATTACACACACTCGGGTCACTTGTCCGTTAGTCAATGCCTTCCAGAATGTCACTGTATTATTATGTATCCTTGGATACTATCAGTGCACTATTTATTCCCTATGCTATTCAATGGGACAAGCTTTCTATTGTTCTTTTAACTCAATTCTAATTCTAGCGTGGTTGTTGCTATGGTGACATTATGCAAAGCTAGCGGTAGAATTAGAGCAATTCCAATGCATACAGATCTGGGATGTTATTTAATAGTATTCTTTAATAGTCAATGTTCTGTTTTATACATGACTTTATGAATTTTATCGGCTATTGACTATGTTTGGGAGACTTTCGCACACTCATACACATAATAAGATAAATCTCCGCTCCCTTGATCTATTAATTAATGGAATTTTGGGAATGTTATAAATTGCGTAAAAATGGCAATTTATTAAATTCATTAAAAGGCATGAATTTAAATTTATTCCCTGAAATTTTATTATTTGATAATTAAATTGACATATTTTGATTCTAGAATATGTCTGGGGACACAAGATCCTTAATTCTATGACAATTGTCTTTTTAAGAATATCGGTAAATGCTACGATATCTTAATTGACTAGAATTGCTGAAGGATCTGAATTTTACAGATTTTGATTTATTAGATTTGCAAATATTAAATAATTAATATTTGAGATGGGCACCGATTTATTCCAGAACTTGTCTGGGGACGTTAACCACTGATTCTAGAATTTGTCTTTCAAGTATATCGGTGGGTGCCGCGATATCTTAATCGACTAGAATTACAGATGGTCAAAGGGTTTAACAGATTTATTTTGCGTTATACGCTACTGTTAAAGGGACATCACGCTACTATATGTATTATTTAATATACGGTATGAGAGCAATATCGCACGAAGCAATGTCAGTGTGAAGAGGCAAGTCGTTTCCAAGGTCTACCCAGAGCTTGGTTTAGCCGAGACACGAGGATCTGAACTTTGCATTCCTAATACTCTGCCTACCAATAATACTTGAATATAGTAGTGGCTTTATTGTACTTTAATAAGTACGGACATTTCATCTTACTGTAGTTACGTATTTGTAATGTAATACGGACAGTAAGGAAGAAGGAAAATAATTATTTCTTGCCGTCGCATTAAATATAATATATACGTAATTAAGTAATAAACGCGAATATATATTGCACTAATCTACTAAATAATCGCTAAAATAACATTCTACTGAATAAAATTAAAGAAAACGATTATAATAGAATTACATAGTAATACATACATAAATATAAAAATAATAAAATAATATAAAATAATAGAGTCACACACCCACTCCATATGTTGTTACGTTATGGAGTCCCTAGATGTTTGAAGGATTAGGGAGGTGGTCGTGGGAAGAGAATCTTGCCTTCCACAGTTTCCGGAGAGTCCTCCATTCCCTTCCGATAAACACAAACGACCGACTGGGTGATTGAGTCGCTGCATCCTGAATACAATTCCAGGTTTCCTCTTTGTCCTGGAATAGTGACGATAGAAACATCGCTCAAAGTATATGACGGCGTCACAAAGCCGATTCCAGGAGCTATAGTGGTCCGTCGCTCTCTGCAGGAGAGGTGAGAGTCCCTGCGAGACGTCTGATGTTCCAGAGCTCCAATCGCTCTCTCTGATCTTCATGAAGGATCCACTCGCGGTGGGGAGGTTCAGATCCACGGCGTCGTCCCTGGCAACATGTAATACCGACAGATCTATCCCGGGTTCAAATAACTCCGATCCACCCGTCCGGGTTTCAGGTTCGACTTTCTCCGCTCCCTTGGCTGGTCTAATCTCAGTCGGAGTAAGATGGGGAGGCCATTCATTCTCCTTACTCAGGAAGTCGGGTTCACCTAACCGGTCTATAGTATCTGTCAGTTCTTGAGGAGTTGCTCCTCTGGAAGCGATGTCTGTTGGATTAAACTTCTTGGGGCAATATCTCCATTGATCTACATTGGAGCTAAGATTGTCATTATCTGAGGAGTGTGGTGTTCCCTCAGTTGGGTCGTCTCCCTCACTAGTATCATCTTCCCATTTACTCCGCTGGCAGACGCGATCTTGAAGCAGTCTTTCTCTGAGCGTTCTACGGGAAGGTCCAGTAAGGTACCAACCTACTCTAGTTCTTACCGCATAGGGCTGAAGTGGTTGCGGTTGAGCAGGTCGTTTCTCTAATGTCTCCAGCGCCTCATGCGCGTTTTGGCCGATGAGTATTTGCACTCCAGGATAATCAGTCTGGAATCGAGGTATGTTAAGATGTTGGATGCTCTCATCCTCGTCCCAATTATAAAGGTCTGCTTGAGTAGTAGCGAAGTTCTTTATAGCCACCATTTTCACTGACCTGATGCTATGTTCTCCTAGTTCGTCCTGGGGGGTGGACAACTCACATATATAATAGTCGGCAGCTACAGTAGAATTCCAAACCTGCATGATCCCTGACAGGTTTAGCTTGGTTCGGAACTTGGGTTGTCCAGCAAAGATGACTTCGGCTAGTTCCCTATCGATGAATGTTCCTGTGCTACCGGAGTCCAGGAGGGCGTTCACTATATAGCTCTTCTGAGGTCCGTGGACCCGTAACTGGACTACAGGAAATTCTCGGATTCCTATATTGGAAGTTGGCGCTTTCCAAGATGGTTGTTGATCGGAAGTAGTTAAGGTAAGGTCGCTGTCTGTGTCTTTCTCATACACGAGTGCTCGATACACTGCGGTGGTGTTTATTAGGTAACAGGATTCGTTTTGGTCGGAGAACTCGTCCGTATAGAATCCTTCCATCTCAGATTGATCAGTGTCGTTCACATCACTGAATTGGACATGTAGTTCGGACTCACTTACCTGACTCGGGCTGTTTCGTTCGAATTCCGTGTGCAACAAGATATGATGATTTGCGCCGCACTTTGCACACCTTGCGTCGGAGTTACAGGTTCGCCGTTGGTGTCCTCGTCTGAGGCAATTATAACACAACCGCTTATCCCACATGACTTCACGTCTATCCTCGAGTGATTTCCTCAGGAATTTATCACACGCATTTAAACGGTGGGGCCCGTCGCACAGCACACATTTCGGCTTGATGTTACTTACTTTAACCTGTGCTATGTGGTGCACACTTGTTCTTTCCTCGGGCTTTCTCACCTGAATTCCTTTAGGAGACGTAGGAGGGGTTTTTTGTACCGGTTCCTTTCTGTCATTGGGTCGAGACTTGGATTTACTTACCTGTTCTTTAGGCATTTTATTGACATAATAAGGCCTGTCAGTGTCTTTCCCGCTGTCCTCTCCTTGAGAGGTTTGGCTTTCACCGTCGTCGGTATAACATACTGGTGTTACCCTTCTCCTAGAAACGGGTTTCTCACTTACCTTGTTTTCCAATGTCTTCTTCTGGACTGCCTTAGGAGCTGTAATTTCACTTCTCTATCTAAGAATGACATGAGATCAGTCATGGTAGGGTCTCGTCGTTGTTGTTCCATCATATATAACACCTTCTTATCCCAGCGTGTACCTACTCCACCCTTGGGCAAAGCAGATGCTAAGGCTCTTACAACCATAGAATTCTGGTATTCATGAGACTTACCTAGCCAATCTAATTGTCTACAGATCTCCTGAATCTCATCGGAAAACTCTATAATCCCGCTGCTAAGAAACTTTCGGGGCGCCATTAATTTTGCATACAAATACCCAGCTATGTTATTCCTATTACCATACCTGATGTTTAATGTATCCCAAACTTGTCTTAATCCGTCTGGATGTCCAATAAACCTTAACGCCATTAACTTGGGAGATCCTTCCAAGCACTCGATGAGGTATCTAAGTTTTTCTCCATTATATAGTACGGAGTTCTGTATGTTATCTTTGTAATATTCATTAAAAGGTAACCATTTCATCTCATCTCCATTGAACTTAACGATCTCTCCCACCTTTACCGCTTGCCGGGCTTCGGTTCTAGCCATTTGACGCGTAAAACTTTCTTGGGCCATCGTGCTATTTAATATCAAGTTATCGGCATATAAATTTCTCGGATTATGATCAGTTCTATATGGAATATCATTATCAACAGGTCTATAATTACCCTTAATAGGGTTCACTATAGGAGTTTCTATTTCGCTAGCAGTATAGATGCGTGTAGGCTCCACACCTTGCGCATGGGATACTTCAGACCTAACGGGTTGACACATTGTTACAGGGGGTGGTGGTATACCCTTTTGTGTATTTACTAATTTATCGCATTCTAAAGCGATACTTTGCTGCACTTCCTGTAATTCTAACTTACTTCTCTTACGGTTCCCTTTAGCTGTTGAACAGTCTCTTCCAACTCCCGGACCCGCTGCTGCACCTCTCTTTCCGCTTCTGCAGCTGCCGCTGCTGCTTTTCTTTCCGCTTCTATCTTTTCAAGATACTGTCCAAGTCTAAGGCTGATTCTAATACCTTTCAAAAGACTATCTGACAGTGCCCGTTTTGTGTCAGACATTTTTGTTTGTACAGTTGAATGCCTACTGCTATATTACAGTCTAAGCAAGTCTAGTAATTCAGTATTAACTGCTAGCCTAGTAATTAATTACCGATACTGCTACTCAGTGTAGCGTGATATATATAATATATTAGAATACCGGAATGCTTATAGTATATATAACTATTATTACAGACTAGGTTTATCTCCGAATACCGGTATAATTTTAGCACAAATATATATAAATATATAATAGGCCTATCGGGAATACCGGTATACAGCTTACAGTTTGTAGTATATATAATTCTGGACTAGAATTAATTACAAGTACCGGTATAATTTCAGCCTAGATTTATAGAAATAAGATAATAGGCCTATCGTAAATACCGGTATATCAATTATTTTAGAATAATTGAATTTCTGAACTTCAGGGTTACTTGGTTACTTTAACTTACTTTATTACCGTTATTTAAGCAGTAATCCAACTGATATTGAGACCTAATGGTTTTATGGTATGCCTACTATTTATAAATCGTTGGATTTGATTTATAATATATATACCCGTTTTAATGGGTTTTGTCTATGTTTGAAATAAATGTTATTATTTCTGGGGAGTAATCACTACACAAAGCGGTGCGCTTTCAGTGAAGTGTTACGTATAGGACACTAAAACAAATAATTCTAATTTACCTAAGTTACTTAATACTACGAATTACGTACAATTCGGGTTGAGATTACAATCTCTAAATAAACACAAAAATTTACAAAAACACAAATACGAATTTTTAGGGTATTTTTACAAGAAGTCTACAAACCAGCCTAACAAAGGGTTAGAAAACCGGTTATTACAACGGACAGGGTACTACGGTATTTGAAATAATAAGTAGTAGTAAATACACTGCGTTGTCCAGATAGGAAAATACCACCGCCTGACGACCTATAGCCAGTAAGGGAAAATACCCCGAATCGGGGTACAGCTCTATACACCGAATCGGTGTCATAGTGGAAAATAGTGACACCGATTCGAGATTTTCAGTAGAAAGCTATACCCCGAATCGGTGCTCTACTAGAAAATCCTCAGGCAGCGGAAAAATTAGGTATACCCCGAATCGGGGTATAGGATTTATTTACGCCCCTCCAGAAAAATGATGTTTCACTCACGCCAGACTGGAATTCATAGTGCGAAAATTACATTTTGTGCAGTACAATACTGTTTCATACAGTCATAATATAAATGTAGTAACTATATTGATAGATAGGGCCTACTACTGAAGTACGGGAGGTACTGTCAGACCGTATATTACTATATTGTACATTTACATTATTATTATTGCAGTGTTATTTGTCTATCAACTGATTTATAAATATGGATATGATAGGGGGGGGGATCTGGACGCAATAAAAATTAATCCCTCTCCAAGGTAAATTCGACGCAAATAACCGCGGACTACTCTCAAAAATAAGACTGTTGTAACCTATTCTATTGTGCTTAGTTTATTGTTTTGGTTAAAATAACGTGCCACTGTAACCAGCTCCTTTCCCTAAATTGATAATTTAACATTGAGGCGGGATATTAATTCGCCAAGTCGGGTTTTGCATGAATTAGATCACGAAAATCCATTAAAAAATATAAAAAAAGACTAGAAAATATACACCGAATCGGTGTCAGAGTGGAAAAAAAGAGCCGATTCGGTGTATTTTCGAGAAAATTGAATTCCTGAATCGGTGTACTAGAAAATACTGACCCCGAATCGGTGCTTCTGCAGGCTGTATGAATATATCACAAGCCCCCATTCGGGGTACAGGGAGTCCTGGATACCCTGATTCGGGGTACAATTTACATTAGATTTTCCGGTACAATATCGAAGCCGGAAGATTTCATTATTACTCCAAAGTTTTCTTATTTGTACTACACACCAATGTGTATTCGAATATGTTAAAACGAAATTGCGGAATTAAAATCTTCATATGCGGAAATGAAGGAGAAAAAATGTCTATGGGAGAACCCCGAATCGGGGTATCACAAAACCCCGAATGGGGGTTTGCTTCTATACCCCGATTCGGGGTATTTTCCCTTACTGATAGCCGTATCGCTATAGGTTCTACGTTATGTATCACGGAGTGTTCCTACCTAGAAGTTAATAGAGCTAATCGAATGTGCCTATCAACCACTTTACAACACAAATATAATGCCTACACTAATTACTTTCGGAAAGCACTGTACACTAAACCCTAAATTAAGTACGAGTACTTGTACAACAAATAATCAGTAGTTAAATATACTTGAACAGCTAAAAGAACCACGGCATCTGCTGGAGTGACCGATGCACAAAATCACCAGTCTTTACCTACGCCGAGCAGCCCGTGTAGTACCGGGGTTAATTTAACTATAGCGGTATGTATAACAAACACAATTACTGTAGGAACAAACTTGGGGAATGAATGTTGCGGATAATCGCATAAACTCTGAATAATAAATATTACGCTACGCGTACAAACTACTCAAACAAAATACAGACCGAACACTGACAGACTACTATCAAGCCTAAACAAACTACGGTATATGCAGACTCCGAAATGATTAGGGAGTATGCGCTCTAACCCAGTAGTGCAACTTATTCTTTAGTTGGGGGATTACCTTACAGCGTTCGCTGCCCCTACTGCCTAATCGTACTTAATCGGACAGATGATCTACACACGCGGCAATCCGTTCAGACCTAATAACAGCCAGACAACTATCCAGCCTACAAATTATCTAAATAAAATTATACGCTACCCGTACAGACTTACACAAACAAAGTACAGACTAAACGATGGCAGACCACTCTCAAGCCTAAATAAACCACAGGACATGCAGACTCCGAAATGATTAGGGAGTATGCGCTCTAACCCAGTAGTGCGACTTATTCTTTAGTTGGGGGATTACCTTACAGCGTTCGCTGCCCCTACTGCCTAATCGTACTTAATCGGACAGGTGATCTACACACACTGCAATTCGTTCGGACTTAACAGCAATCAGACAACAGCTCAGCCTACAAATCGTCTGTACAATCTGATCAGGCTTACACGCCTTCTGTTCAATACTGGCCTACAAATAAATAAAACTTGACAGAAATAAGTAAACCATATAAAGGTATAAGGGGTGATCAATCCCTAATCCCTTAAACAGCCTACCGGTATGCAATAATCAAATCGAATAATACTAGTGTACTTATACTGAAGTACCGGTTAGAACAGTTAGGCCTACTGACCTACAGAGTGTACCGGTTCAGGTTTACCGGTTGACCGGTACTTTCAACTTTATTGCTTACTGCAACAAAGAAGCAATATCCTTTAATGTTCGTGCTTTCAGACCTTTGGCAGTTTAACCCACCAAATTAAGATGTCTTCTAGATATTAAATCGGTTTTTAGTCTATGACAAGTATTTGATTCACTACACTAGTCGAAACCAATCTGTGCGCGATCATTCACCCGCTGGATATTCCCGGGAGATTGGGTTCGACGGTTTAATTTTATTGCTATGTAAGCCTAATGTATTATTCGACTGACAGTATTATATAATCTCTGACAATATTATTTACCTTCGGGAATATTAACAGTTCCTTTAGGACGTGGCGCTTTATCTACATAAACAGAGTTATGACTTAAACTACTCACAACGATATGGCTTAATTATAATTCACATATATGGCGCATTCTTTAGGAATGCTTCTTTAACAGACTCACTCATACACAATGCTGCACAATACTGCACACTAATCTGCCGATCTTCACTGATTTTAGTCACATATAAAAGGAACACAGACTGACTCATGTAGGGTCTATCAAATAACATTAGATTCACTTCAAACCACTTTAACATAAGTCACAATCGTTTATCTGTAACCCTTCTCTCTTACCTTCGGTATATCAAGAATATTGGGTTTCGGGGTTATTTATCGTTATTCCAAATATAATTATTCATCAACCATATTATGAAGAACTGACGGTGAATAGCAGTATAAAACAACAATGAAAACACTGATTGTTATGAGTTTGCAATGTTTCAGCAGTCAGCATGTATGATCAGTCAGCAGTGATTCCATGAGTTAAAGGATATATGCCCTTTATAATTAAACCTACTAGTGTAAGACTAAAAACTGAAACACGGAGGTGCCAAAGCCGGTTCTTAGGCTCTGGGCCAAAACATAACACTGAACTACTGAGTTTCTGTATATACCTCCAACACAAAGACAACAAACGCTCTGATTGGTCAACCTGAACAACAAGAGAACAGAGAAACAAAGAAACGTCGACGTGGCAATATCAGCTGCTAGCTGTCGTCATGGTAGCGACACTGTTCAAGAGTATCGAGCTTTTACGTCATGGAATTACGGATTATGTCCTCTAAAGTACAAATACAGAAGAAATAGCTCTTATGTCCGCTAAAACACCAGTACAGCAAGGACACGGCCTTTTTATGCCTGGTAAACCAACTACAGAGTACTTTACGGGAAAAATAAGGAAAAATAACCGGACAATTCAGTAAAAGCTTTTACACATATACAGTAAAATAATAAAGAATAAAGATTTATACAGAACACATATACAAAGCACATAGATTATAATATAAATGAATAAACAGTACACAACAACAACGTACTTATACAGTAAAATAATAAAGTATAAACACTAAATAGTAGACATATACGTATACGACGCTCATACAGTATATGTTCGCGCTTTTAAGACCTTTGGCAGTTTAACCCGCCAAATCTATATGTCTTCTAGGTTATAAATCGACTTTAGCCTATGACAAGTATTTGACACAAATAAATCCAACATTAACCGAAGCCAGTCTATGCGCGACCATTCACCCGCTGGATATACCCGGGAGACTGGATTCGGATGCTTTAATTTGATTGCGGTGCAGGCCTACCGTACTATTCGATTGATCGTTAATATAATTCCTGACAAATATCATTCACTTTCGGGAAATATTAGCAGTTCCTTTAGGACGTGGCGCTCTATCTATATAAACAGAGCTATGGCTTACACTAAACACAACGGAATGGATTATAAGTTACACATAAGGCGCATTCTTTAGGAGATGCTTTGTTACGCGGACAAGCACATACAGACTATTGCACACCGCTGCACACTGAATTGCCGATAGTCACTGATTTTAATCATATATAAAGAGAATAGCAACCGACATATCCATTCAATTCACTACAAGCACGATAATATAAGTCGCAATTGCTATATGTAACCGGTCTCTCTAACCTTAGTGTATCAAGAAGATCGGGGTTTCTGATCGTTTATCGTTATTCTCCAAATAACAATATGTAAACAACTGATACAATTAATAACAAACAGTAAATAGCAGTAAATAATGTGCAATACAGCAGTAGGTACCGTACCGTACCGTACCGTACCGTACCGTGCCGGTCCACTGCGGTAACAGTTATGTGTTCTTATAATTAAAGTCGTTCTAATGTTGGAATAATTCAGAATAATTCCATGGCCGATGTTCTTAGGCTCTGGAAAAACCAACACACTGAACCCTGTGAGCTGTTGCAGGTAGCTTTCAACACAAAGAGGAAAAGCTCTCATTGGCAGAGCTCCATATTCCACAGATTCCACGAATGTCTAAATGCCGAACTATTCGGGTTTTTGCAGCCCTTAGCCAACACACAGGATGAATCACTCTGCTTGGTTGACCTTGCTCTGGTTGGTTGATCGAACAGAACAAAGAGGCCATACGTACAGCAAATCAGCCAATCAGCCAGTAGCTTGCATCATTTGAGTTAGGGAGTTTTTCTTTAGAGTATTTGAGCGCATTGAGGGAAACTGGATTGCGAAGCAAAAGGGCCAGTTATATCCCACAAAAGCTTTTACACCGCTCCCAGAAAATGGGATTTAATTCTATAAAATATAAAAAATCACAGTTTCTAAAATATAAAAATACTCTAAACAGTTAGTCTGTCTTGCGTGGACGGCGTTTACGCAGTTTTTTAAAGCTAGCAAGAATCCTTTTCTCTTTGGGGGGAGCCACTTTACTAGGAGGGCCATAACTCCTGGGTGAAGGGTGCAATATGATTGCATCAGAAGGTGTAGGATTATGGTCGGGGTATCCGCTGTTTCGATATGCTTCTCCTCGAGCTGATTTTCCTCTGCTCGTAGCTGGATACGTTCATCCAAAAACTCTCGCAGAGAATAGGGTCGTCCAAGTTCGATAACTTCTTAGAGATTCTGGATTTCCCGATCGAACTGAGATAAAGTTACTTTGTTTACCGCTTGGACTTGCTAGTGCAATTTACGTTTATCTGAACAAGCGTAAGTTCCTTTTCTGATCTTTGTAGAATAGTGTCTAACTCATTTGGTACAACGCTCTCCGCCACTTTGGTGACAGGTTATATCGTGTTAAGCCGGGACGATGGTAAGGGTTAAACGGCGATATTAAATGTCCGCGTCCCAATCCGGTTAGGGAGGATGGGCTAATATCTAGGAAGCCCACAACCGGGGTGCCACCGACTAATTGTTCAGGTAACACTAGATCTTTGAACAGTGAGTACAGCTCGGGAGGATCCGTCATACTAATAGGATCAAGAGTCTGAGGTCTCACTAGGGAATGAGGAGGTCTGATCGAGTATTCCGAAACTCTGATCATTGGTTTATTTAAGGATCGTCTGAGTCGAACGAGCGTAGGTGATACGTCAAACAAATTTCGCTCGAAACTCCCGCAAGTATAGCGAGTAAAACCGTGTTTAGTGCAACGTCTCCGCGGATGTTTAGGTCTTTCTGTTTGTTGGTTGGGTCTAGGGCATTCATCGCAATAATACCAAAGACGCACGTCTTGTAGGGGGAACGCGAGTGATCTTTCTCCAGCTTACAATATTCCTCCATCTGTTCGAAGCTATCCGGTACAACAGGTAGCGGTCGATCGGCGGTAAGATACATCATAGTGGAATAGAGCCGTTTGAGTTCTACCATGCGGTCATGATATATACCTTGAGGATATCGAGTTCCTAGATTCTGTTGACTGGTAATATCGAGATATGTTTCTCCCAGGAATTCCAGATATTTTGGTGAAGTCGCTGCGTTTATCCGGCTCTTCAACATCCTCACTTTCGAGTCGGTTTCGAATAGAATTTTCGTGTTCGAGTCTCAGTTTATCGTTCCGCTTCCGCTGGGTATGATATTTAAATAAAACCATTTCCCTTTTGGTGTCTATATCGTTCGTATCGTGTAGGTCGATAGGATGACCAGTAGTTAAGAAGTCCATATACGTACCATTTACGACGCGCACAGCGAGCGGTGAATTTTCTATAGTCCAATTCACGCGTAAGTTGCTCCTGGGACATTGGCGGTTCGATATAACGACCATCGTCCTCCGTAGTAGTTGGACTAGCGTCGCCGCGTATCAAGCTATCAACAAACGCTTGTAAAGGTAGAGTATATCGCTCCCTGATACCAAGATCATCTTCTATCAACTCAATCATATCTGCTATATAAGTTTATCCATATTATAATGAGTTTATATTTAGGCGAGCGGGCGTCGCTGCCTACCCCTCTCTGCCCCCGGACAGTGCGAGATCCTCAGCGCTGGTGTACTTTCGCCGATGTGCCTATCGCCAACGTCGTAGCTGCACAACGACTACAACAACCAGCACGAGTCACTCCACCGTCCGTCCCAAAGGCTTAGATATACTTCAGGTTCTTACTGGAGAGTTAGGGCTACTTTCACAATTGCGACTCGCTACTGTAAACACACCTTAGTAGTAACATTCACCTACAAACGCACAAATTCCACGTAACTGTCACAAATGGTACACATTCTATCACACATTCGGGTCATTTGTCCGTTAGTCAAGTGCCTTCCAGAATGTCACGTTGTTATTATGTATCCTTGGATACTAGCGGTGTGCTATTTATTCTGTATGATATTCAATGAGCAAGCTTTTTATTGTTCTGTTAACTCGCTTCTAATTCTAGCGTGGTTGTTGCTATGGTGACATTATGGAAAGCTAGCGGTAGAATTAGGGTAATTCCCATGCATACAGATCTGGGAGGCTATTTAATAGTGAGTCTTTAATGGTCAATATCATCTTTATACATGATTTTATGAATTTTATCGGCTATTGACTCTATATTGGAGATTCTCGCACACTAATACACTTAATAGGTGAATCTCCGCTCCCATGATCTATTAATTAATGGAATTTTGGGAATATTATAAATTGTATAAAATAACAATTTATCAAATTCATTAAAAGATGAATTTAAATTTATTCCCGCAATTCTATTATTTAATATTAAAATAGACACAATTTTATTCCAGAACAAGTCTGGGGACTGGGATCCTTGATTCTAGAATTTTGTCTTTTTAAGAGTATCGGTAAGTGCTACGATATCTTAATCGACTAGAATGTTAAAGGATCTGAAATTTGACAGATTTTATAAATATTAATAGTTAATATTTAGGATGGGCACCGGTTTATTCCAGAACAAGTCTGGGGACGTTAACCACTGATTCTAGAATTTTGTCTTTCAAGTATATCGGTGGGTGCCGCGATATCTTAATCGACTAGAATTGCAGATGGTCAAAGGGTTTAACAGATTTATTTTGCGTTTTACGCTACTGTTAAAGGGACATCACGCTACTATATGTATTATTTAATATACGGTATGAGAGCAATATCGCACGAAGCAATGTCAGTGAGAAGAGGCAAGTCGTTTCCAAGGTCTACCCAGAGCTTGGTTTAGCCAAGACACGAGGATCTGAACTTTGCATTCCTAATACTCTACTTACCGATAATACTTGAATATAGTAGGAGCTTTATTGTACTTTAATAAGTACGGACATTTCATCTTACGGTAGTCACGTATTTATAATGTAATACGGACAGTAAGGAAAGAGAAAAGAATTATTTCTCGCCGTCGCACTAAATCTATAATATATAAGTAATTAAGTAATAAACGCTAATATATTGCACTAATCTACTAAATAATCGCTAAAATAACATTCTACTAAATAAAATTAACGAAAACGATTATAATAAAATTACATAATAATACATACATAAATATAAAAGAATAAAAACAAATACAAATATAGTCACACACCCACTCCAGCCGTTGTTAAGTTGGGGAGTCCCTAGATGTTTGTTGGATTAGGGAGGTGGTCGTGGGAAGAGTATCTTGCCTTCCATAGTTTCCGGAGAGTTCTCTGTCACTTTCCAGTAAACATAAACGACCAACTGGGCGATTGAGCTGCTGTGTCTCGAAGACAATTCCCGGTTTCTTGAAGTTACGTCGCATGACGACGAGTTCTACCGATCGCACCAAAGCGTCATCCGAGATGTGAGTCTCGATGATACGACCTGTCTGCCACCGCTTACGTGGAAGATCTGAATCCACAATAAGGACCATGTCTCCAGCGCTGACGTTTTCTTGCTGCGCAAACCACTTAGTTCGAAGTTGTAGCGTGGGCAGATAATGTTTTTCGAAATGGTCAGCGAAACGACGGGATAACAACTGCATGAGTTGCCAAGTTTGCCGGCAGTATTCGTCTCCGTCTGTGATTTCCGATTGTGGGAGCATGGCTACAGGTTTCTTCAGTAGGAAGTGCGCGGGTGTTAGCGCTTCCAGGGAATCGGGACTCGATGAGACTGGCATAAGCGGTCTCTCGTTGAGATAGGCGGCGATTTCCTCCATTAACGTCCGCAAAAGTTCGTCGGTGAGATACGCGCGGCATGGCACTATAAAGTGAAATGCGGTCTTCACACTTCTTATTAATCTCTCCCAACTTTCTCCTCACCAAGGGGCGTCGGCGGCGTTGAAGGTCCAGCTAGACGCTGTTACTCGTAGCTGATCGTCCACCTGTCTTTGGTTCCAATCTTTGACGTAAGCTTTGATTTCATTGTTGGCACCAATGAAGTTTGTTCCCTTATCAGATCTCATCGTGTTACTAGTTCCAAAGCAAGCGATCTGTCGTCGTAAGCTTAATAGGAAGCTGTTGGTAGATAAATCGTTCACCATATCGAGATGGATAGCTCTACAAGTCATACAAACAAAGATGACACACCATCTCTTGACTATAGTCCTAGCACGATATACTTCAATAGGGCCAAATAAATCTACACCGGTATTAGTAAAGGGTGGTTCATAGAAGCTTACTCGTTCCCTAGGTAATTCTGCCTCTCGCTGTGTTAAAGGCCTACTGAATGCTTTCCTACAGGGTATGCAGTTCCTAAGAACTTGGTTCAGAGCTCTACGGGGTTTATAAAAATAATAGCGAGTTCGAATTTCGCTAAGAACTCGTTCTCTACCAGCATGATAAAGTTTGCTGTGAACATCTACAATCATCTTGACTTGTATCTCAAGATTTCTAATGAGTATGGGAAACTTAGTGTCAAAGGATAATGGAGCATTCGTTAATCTTCCTCCAACACGTATCAACCCATCTATCATTGTGCTAGAGAAACGATCCCTTAAGCGCCTTAACAACAGGAAATACTTATCGGAATCCTCATAGCATTGCAGGAGTCTCAGCATCTGCTTGTTGGTTTCTTCATGCTCCTGATAACTGATCTTCTCCTTCAGAAACCTGTCGGATATCTTATATTTGGGAAGATCTTTAATAACATGGACTTGCACCGATGTTATTGGAGCGGTATCACTTTTGGTCTTCATCCCGGAGTAGTGATGGTGAAAACATCTCTTTAAATATGTAACGGCCTTACAGAGCCGATTCCAGGAACTGTAGTGATGTATCGCTCTCTGCAGAAGAGGTGAGAGTCCTTGCGAGACGTCTGGTACTCCAGATTTCCAATCCTTCTCACGGATTTCCACAACAAGCTTATTTGTGGCTGTGGGTTTCTGATCCAAAGCGTCGTCTCCGGAAGTATGTAGTACAGACAGATCTACCATGGGTTTGAATAACTTCGATTTACTCGCCCGAGTTTTAGGTTTGACTTTCTCCGCTCCCTTGGCCTGTCTAATCTCTGTGGTAGTAAGATGAGGAGGCCATTCTTCTTCTTCTTTGTAGAGGAAGTCGGGTCCACCTAACCAGTCTGGAGTATCTACCAGTTCTTGTGGAGTTGCTCCCCTGGAGGCGATGTCTGCTGGATTAATCGTTCCGGGGCAATGTCTCCATTGATCCATCGTTGTGCGACTGAGTATAATGGCTACTCTGTTGGTAACGAAGACGCTGAACTGACAGACTTCATTGGTTATATACTCCAACACGAGTAAAGCGTCGGTCCAATAGACAGTTTTCTCCAGTGGATAGTCGATCTGTTCTGTTACATTCCGGCCGATGGCTGTAGCGTATAGAGCCGCCTTTAACTCTGCTCGAGGAACTTTCAACTTAATGTTTATCAATGCCTTGGAGGTAACCAAGGCGACTTTGATTCCGTCCGGAGTTTCCACCCTTAGGTAGGCTACTATACCTATTCCCATATCGCTGGCGTCTCCAAACACGTGGAGTTGATAGGAATACGTAGGGAGAACATGACCAAAATATGAATGGGAAATTATAAAGTTCTCGATGGCTGGTAGAGAATCTTCCCATTTCATCCACTTCTTTAATAATTCTCCCTTAAGTGGATCGTCCCATGAGTGGTTTTCAAGCCACATTTGTTGTACTAAACTCCCAGCAATCAATATAACTGGGCTAATAAATCCCAATGGATCGAAATAAGTGCTCAGGATACTTAAACAAATCCGTTTAGTCCGAACTGGATTATCTCGCTGTTTTAGTTGGAAAAACAGGATATCTCTTTCTGTGTCCCATTTCAAACCAAGGGTCTTAGTTTCTGGGAGATCATCTTTTATTAGATCTAGGTCTTTCGCTCCTCGATCTTCTACCGGGATCGACTCCAGAAACTCACGGGAGTTGCTGGTGAATTTAGTTAATCGAAATCCACCTCTTTTTAAGCACTCTACCGTTCCTTTAGCGACGTCAATGGCTTCTTCGACTGATGGAAGGGACTTTAGATTATCGTCCATGTATATATCCCGCTTGATGTTGTCAATCACCTCTTTAGAGAAGGCTTCTCGGTTGTCATCCGCAGTGGTGCGCACCACTGAACAGGCGTTTGAAGGGCTTGAGATTATCCCAAATGCCTGGATGGTCATCCAGTACTCCACCGGTTTCTGGTTGAGGTCTCCTTCAGGCCACCACAGAAATCGTAGGCTATCTCAATCCCTATCCAGCGCCTTGACTTGTAAGAACATGCCTTCTATATCTGAGGCGAAAGCAATTGAATATTGTCTTAATCTTAGGAGTATTCCCAACAAGGATTGGAGTAAGTTGGGTCCGGGTAACAATTCGGAATTAAGGGATTGGCCCATATAGAGGGCGGAGCCGTCAAACACCACTCGTACCTCATGGGGTTTACCGGGTTTGGGAACGTAATGGTGAGTTAAATAATACGTTCTCTCAGTTATAGGTGTTTCTTCCGGTACTAGCTCCGCATATCCCTTGCTAATAAATTTCTTCAACTGCGTTTGATACATTTCTTTAGCTGAAGAATTTGCCGTAAGGCGTCGATGTAGTTGAGCAATTCTTTTCTCCGCCAAGGGTCTGTTGTTTACGAACTTTGGTTCTCGCTTTCGGAAAGGTAAACCGATCTCATATCTACCTTGATCTTTAAGAAAACGTGTAGTTGTCTCTTGGATCTGCTTGGCTCTTTCTTCTTCTACTGATAGGGCCTTATCGTATGAATTGGGCTCTACAGCCTCTTGAGTAAAGAATCGTACGGCGTGTTCATCCCGAGTCTTGGCATTATAACGTTCAATGACGTCATTAAGTTTGTCGTTATAGTCGTCTCGCTCTGATGGAAGAAGGAGCTGACATAAGTTCACTTGGTTTTGCCAAGTCTCGTTTTCCTTAAGGAGATCAATGGTATTCTCTTCGTCGAAAAGTTGGTGGACATCGTCATTATCTGAGGAGTATGGTGTTCCCTCAGTTGGATCGTCTAACTCACTGCCCTCGACTTCCCATTCTCTTACTTGATATACCTGGTCTTTCGGTAATCTTTCCATGAGAGTTCTACGGGAAGGGCCCGTAAAGTACCAACCCACTCTAGTTCTTCCCGCATAAGCTTGTAGTGGTTGCGGTTGAGCAGGCCGTTTCTCCAATGTCTCGGGCGCTTCATGCGCATTTTGACCGATGAGTATTTGCACTCCAGGGTAATCGGTGTTGAATCTAGGTATTTCAAGCTGCTGGGTGAAATCGTCCTCATCTCAATTATAAGGTTCCACTTGGGTGGTAGCAAAGTTCTTTATCGCCACCATTTTTACTGACCTTATACTATGTTCTCCTAGTTCATCCTGGGGGGTGGACAACGCACCTACATAATAATCCGCTATTACTGTAGATTTCCAAACCTGCATAATTCCTGACATGTTTAGCTTAGTTCGGAACTTGGGTTGTCCAGCAAAGATGTCTTCGGCTAGTTCTTTGTCGATGAATGTTCCTGTACTACCGGAGTCAAGGAGGGCGTTCACTACATAACTCCTTTTAGGTCGTGGACCCTTACCTGTACTACAGGAAATTCTCGGATTCCTACATTGGAAGGTGGCGGTTTCCAAGATGGTTGTCGATCAGAAGTAGTTAGGGTAAGGTCGCTGTCTGTGTCTTTTTCATACGTAAGTGCTCGATACACTGCGGTATTTATCATGTAACAGGATTCATCTTCGTCGGAGAATTCATCTGTATAGAATCCTTCCATCTCAGAACTTTGGTCAGTGTCGTTCACATCACTGAATTGGACATGTAGTTCGGAATCACTTACCTGACTCTGGCTGTTTCGCTCAAATTCAGTGTGCAACAAGATATGATGTTTCGCACCACAGTTTGCACACCTTGTGTCGGAGTAACAGGTTCGCCGTTGGTGTCCTTGTCTGAGGCAATTATAACACAACCGCTTATCCCACATGACTTCCCGTCTCTCCGTTAATGATTTCTTCAGGAATTCATCACACATATTCAAACGGTGGGTCCCGTCACATAGCGCACATTTCGATTTGATGTTACTTACCTTATTTTGAATAACATTGTGCACACTCGTTCTTTCTTCGGGCTTTCTCACCTGAATTCTCTTGGGAGACGTAGGAGGAGTTTTTCTTACCTGTTCTCTCCTGTCATTGGTTCGAGACTTGAATTTACTTACCTGTTCTTTAGGCGTTTTATTGACATAATAAGATCTTTCAGTGTCTTTCCCGCTATCCTCTCCTTGAGAAGTCTGGCTTTCGCCGTCGTCTGTATAACACACTGGTGTTACCTTTCTCCTAGAAACGGGTTTCTCACTTACCTTGTTTTCCGGTGTCTTCTCTCTGGACTGCTTTAGGAGCTGTAATTTCACTTCTCCATCTAAGAATGACATGAGATCAGCCATGGTAGGGTCTCGTCGTTGTTGTTCCATCATATATAACACTTTCTTATCCCAGCGTGTACCTACTCCACCCTTCGGTAAAGTAGAAGCCACGGCTCCAATAACCATAGAACTCTGATATTCATGAGACTTACCTAACCAATCTAATTGTCTACAGATCTCTTGAATCTCATCGGAAAACTCTATTATCCCGCTGCTAATGAACTTTCGGGGCGCTACTAATTTTGCTTACAAATATTTAGCTATATTATTCCTATTACCATACCTGATGTTTAGTGTATCCCGAACTTGCCTTAATCCGTCTGGATGTCCAATAAACTTTAACGCCATTAACTTGGGAGATCCTTCCAAGCACTCGATGAGGAATCTAAGTTTCTCTCCATTAGATAGCACAGAGTTCTGTATGTTATATTTGTAATATTCATTAAAAGGTAACCATTTCATCTCATCTCCATTGAACTTGACGATCTCTCCCACCTTTACCGCTTGACGGGCTTCGGTTCTAGCCATTTGACGCGTAAAACTTTCTTGGTGCATCGTGTTATTTAATATCGAGTTATCGGTATATAAATTTCTCGGATTATTATCAAGTCTATATGGGATATCATTGTCAACGGGTTTATAATTACCCTTAATAGGGTTTACTATAGGAGTTTCCACTTCACTAGCAGTATAGAT
Organism: Nemertoderma westbladi; assembly: GCA_032718475.1. NCBI lineage: Eukaryota > Metazoa > Xenacoelomorpha > Nemertodermatida > Nemertodermatidae > Nemertoderma > Nemertoderma westbladi. The sequence goes on along the minus strand of JAUCBJ010008916.1, from coordinate 24,104 downwards.
GCGTGTAGGCTCCACACCTTGCGCATGAGATACTTCAGACCTAACAGGTTGACACATTGTTACCGGGGGTGGTGGTATACCCTTTTGTGTATTTACTAATTTATCGCGTTCTAATGCGATACTTTGCTGCACTTCTTGCAACTCTAACCTACTTTCCCTTACTGTGCCCTTGAACTGCTTAACAGTCTCCTGCATCTGCCCGAGCAGGAGATCCATCCCCCGCCGTCTCTCATCCACCCACTCGACCGCCGAAGCGGGAGCCGCCAACGTTGTAGCGGGCGGACGAGGGACAACGGGCGACAAATCATTAATTTTTCGCTCGGAGTCAGGGACATGAACATTTTCAGGGGTGGTTCTGTGGGGCACAGGTAGCTTAGTGCTGTGCAGAGGGAATTTAGAGGTAGGTTCTGGGAGCACAGGTGTCTCTATCACCGAAGGGGTGATTTCAAGAACAGGCCTAATTATTTCAGGCTCATCTACTATAGTAGGGAGTCTTTCTATTTTAATTATTTGGTCTGTGGGTTCTGCACTACCTAAGTCTGTGTTAGTTAGTTGCCTTCTAACAGCTGGGGGCAAATCAGGCAATTTGTGACGGTGAGATGTTCTTCTACGCCTACTTAGACGAGATCTATTTCCTCCGCCTTCAGGATCGGTGGTACCGCCTTCCTCAGATGATGTATAACCTTGTCTTTTGGGAGTAGATCAATTCATCATCTGCATATTACTAGCTGTTAACTGTTTATTAAAGTTGTCTTGCCTCTCTTGAAGATTTTCCAACTCTAGTTGGGCAGTCTCTTCAGACGCCTTTCGTTCTGCTTCTGCCACTGCAGCTGCCAAAGCCGCTTTTCTTTCTGCTTCTGCCACTGTAGCTGCCAAGGCCGCTTTTCTTTCTGCCTCTGCCACTGCCACCTTTCTTTCTGCTTCTGCCACTGCTGCTGCCGCTGCTGCTATCTTTCTGTCTTCTATACGTTTTTTCTTTACTTGTTCTTCTTGAACCTTAGCGATGCGGATGCTTTCATCAAATTTAGCTTGGTTCGCAGCTATCCTATCCGCATCGATTGCGTCCAACACAAGCTTGGCTCCTTCACTATTAGGGCTAAGTCCATCCAGCCATCTACTCAATTCTTCGTCCCCTACAAAGCGTTGATAGTCTGACAGATAGATGTCAATGGCATCCCTCTTATGCGGTTTCTCTGCTGTCGCTTCGCTTTCCACTTGGGAAAAGGTAGCGTCTGTTGATTCTCCATGGGTTGAGCGCTCATCCAACTGAGATTTCCACGGGGTAGTTCTTTGAACTTGGAGGCTCACCCGCTGAAACCAAGTCTTTACGGCAACTTGCAACGACGTGTCTTGTCTTCTTTTGGAAGCCTCCTCAAAGGCAGATAAGATTAGTCTGATTCTTAGAATTCTTTCTCTAACTTGATAAAGCAGCTTTCCCTGCTCTTGAGGTCCTTGTGGTTGTCGAAACAATTGTTCCTCTAATCTCTCCATAGAGCTGAAGAATCCCTGTACGTATCCGGCTGCTGACCTCTTCCATACAGCTGGATCGCTGGTTTCTTTTGTCACTCCCATCCTGTGTATATCTTCCCAGGCAGCTTCCGATAAGTCAAACGGGAGTCTGGGTCCGGGGAAGTTCCATTGCGACTCGACAATAGACTTCAGTTCTTCCCTTGTATATCCCGCATAACTATCCTAGGTCGATTGTTTACTTCTCGCCCAATCAATCTGGTGTTCCTCCACCGCAATCAATAACCTCGTGAGTACGGCTGCAGGAAGGATGAGAAGGGGATCCGAATAAACCGCATCTGTCATCTTTGCTCCGTGCTCGGGTGTCAGCTCTACAGTATCCGCACTACTGGAGCTGTCGGGCCGCTGAGAAATAAGTTCTCGGCTCGCGGGAAGTTGCTGTTCTGCTGCTTCTTGGTCCCGCTTGACCTGAGCTCGAGTGCCTATGATAGACCTACGATGTTGGACTAGCCTAGGGTCTGATATTACTACGGGAGGGATGATCTTTCTTACAGTAGGAGGTGAGTTGAACTTCGGTCCTACACGTTCCACACTCCTGTCTGGGTCACATATGGTTGTATCTAGGAGACTGTCTGACAGGTTTTGCTTTGTGTCAGACATGTTGGTTTGTACAGTTGAATGCCTACTGCTATATTACAGTTTAAGCAAGTCTAGAAATTCAGTATCACCGTTAGCCTAGTAATTAATTACCGATACTGCTACTCAGTGTAGCGTGATATATATATAATATATTAGAATACCGGTATGCTTATAGTATATATAAGGATTATTACAGACTAGGTTTGTCACAGAATACCGGTAGGTAATTTCAGCACAAATATATATAAATATATAATAGGCCTATCGTGAATCCTGGTATGCAGCTTACACTTATAGTATATATAAGTATAATTATGAACTAGAATTAATTACAGAATACCGGTATAATTTCAGCCTAAATTTATAAATATATAATAGGCCTATCGTGAATACCGGTATACAGCTTACACTTATAGTATATATATAAGTATAATTATGAACTAGAATTAATTACAGAATACCGGTATGATTTCAGCCTAAATTTATAGAAATAAATATAATAAGCCTATGGTAAATACCGGTATGTCAATTATTTTAGAATAATTGAATTTCTGAAATTTTAGGGGTTACTTGGTTACTTTGCTTACTTTATTACCGTTGTTTAAGCAGTGGTCCAACTGATTAAGACCTAATTGTTGTATGGCAGGCCTACTATTTATAAATCGTTTGAGTTGATTTATAATATATATATACCCGTTTAATGGGTTTTTGTCAATATTTGAAATAAATGTTATTATTTCTGGGGGGAGTCACTACACAGAAGCTGTGCGCTCTCAGTGAAGTGCTACTTGTTGGACACTAAAACAAATAATTCTAATTTACCTAAGTTACTTAATACTACAAATTACGTACAATTCGGGGTGAGATTACAATCTCTAAATAAATACAAAATTTACTAGTACGAATTTTTAGGGTAATTTTACAAGAAGTCTACAAACCAGCCTAACAAAGGGTTAGAATATCTGGTTATTACAATGGACAGGGTACTACGGTATTTGAAATAATAAGTAGTAGTAAATATACTGCGTTGTCCAGATAGGAAAATACCACCGTCTGACAACTTATAGCCGTATCGCTATAAGTACTACGTTATGTATCACGGAGTGTTCTTACCTAGAAGTTAATTACCGCGGTCTACCAGAACCAACGTGCCTATTAACCACTTTACAACACAAATATACTGCCTACACACTAATCACCATCGGAAAACACTGTACACTAAACCCTAAATTAGGTACAAGTACTTATACAACAAATAATCAGTAGTTAAAAATACTTGAACAGCCAAAAGAACCACGGTATCTGCTGGAGTGACCGGGGCACAAAATCACCAGTCTTTACCTACGCCAAGCAGCCCTGATGTAGTACCGGGGTTAGTTTAACTATAACGGTATATATAACAAGCACAATTACTGTAGGAATAAACTTGGGGATATGAATGTTGCGAATAATCGCATAAACTCTGAATAATAAATATTACGCTACGCGTACAGACTACTCAAACAAAATGCAGACCAAATACTGACAGACTACTATCAAGCCTAAACAAACTACGGTATATGCAGACTCCGAAATGGTTAGTTAGTATGCGTTCTAACCCAGTAGTACGATTTATTCTTTCGAGGGGGTTTACCTCACAGCTCTAGAAGCCCCTATGTTCCCAACTGGCACTTTATCGGACATACACTCTACACACACCGAAATCTCTTCAGACCTAACAACAGCCAGACAAAATCCAGCCTACAAATTATCTAGATAAGAAATAATACGCTACCCGTGCAGACTACACAAACAAAGTACAGACCAAACGCTGGCAGACTACTATCAAGCCTAAATAAACTACAGTATATGCAGACTCCGAAATGGTTAGTTAGTATGCATTCTAACCCAGTAGTACGACTTATTCTTTCGAGGGGGTTCACCTCACAGCACTGGCAGCCCCTACTTTCCTAACTAGTACTTTTTCGGACATACGCTCTACACACACTACAGTCCCTTCAGACTTAACAACAGTCAGACAACAGTCCAGCCTACAAATTATCTGTACAATCTGAGCAGGCTTACACACCTTCTGCTCAATATTAGCCTACAAATAAATAAAACTGACAGAAATAGGCCTAAGTAAAATCCCAATAAAAACCAGGCGTCCCCGATTAATTATTAAGACCTACCGGTATATAGTAATCACAATCGAATAATACTGCTGTACCTGTACTGCTGTAGGTACCGGTCCGGGTGGTTAGGTAGTCAGGCCTACTGGGTACCGGTTGGCCGGTACTTCAGCTTTATTGCCTACTGCAATAAAGAAGCAATAACCGTTATTGTTCTTACCAGAACAATAGTAAACTGTATTTATTGCCTACACTGCAATCAGAATATATAACTGTTACTGTTCGCGCTTTTAAGACCTTTGGCAGTTTAACCCGCCAAATCTATATATCTTCTAGGTTATAAATCGACTTTAGCCTATGACAAGTATTTGACACAAATAAATCCAACATTAGCCGAAGCCAGTCTATGCGCGACCATTCACCCGCTGGATATACCCGGGAGACTGGATTCGGATGCTTTAATTTGATTGCGGTGCAGGCCTACCGTACTATTCGATTGATCGTTAATATAATTCCTGACAAATATCATTCACTTTCGGGAAATATTAGCAGTTCCTTTAGGACGTGGCGCTCTATCTATATAAACAGAGCTATGGCTTACACTAAACACAACGGAATGGATTATAAGTTACACATAAGGCGCATTCTTTAGGAGATGCTTTGTTACGCGGACAAGCACATACAGACTATTGCACACCGCTGCACACTGAATTGCCGATAGTCACTGATTTTAATCATATATAAAGAGAATAGCAACCGACATTTGTAGGGCCTATAAAATAGCATTCAATTCACTACAAACCACGATAATATAAGTCGCAATTGCTATATGTAACCGGTCTCTCTAACCTTAGTGTATCAAGAAGATCGGGGTTTCTGATCGTTTATCGTTATTCTCCAAATAACAATATGTAAACAACTGATACAATTAATAACAAACAGTAAATAGCAGTAAATAATGTGCAATACAGCAGTAGGTACCGTACCGTCCCGTACCGTACCGTACCGTGCCGGTCCACTGCGGTAACAGTTATGTGTTCTTATAATTAAAATCGTTCTAATGTTGGAATAATTCAGAATAATTCCATGGCCGATGTTCTTAGGCTCTGGAAAAACCAACACACTGAACCCTGTGAGCTGTTGCAGGTAGCTTTCAACACAAAGAGGAAAAGCTCTCATTGGCCGAGCTTGGCCAATGCTTGGCCATATTAGTAGTAGGAGAAGCATAGCCCTCGGCTAACTCCTCCCTAGCCTGGGCTACGGGCCAGATCTCAGAGGGCTATTAAAAATGCCAAATTCCGGTGCTAAATCGTGGTGTTTAATGACCATCTGTCACCAACAGTATTCTTACCTTCAGCCAATCGCTGCGTATCACCTACGCGTAGCCTAACCTCGCGATGCCCTCCTTACTCCTACAGCTGTTACCTCCCGTCAGTATTGGTTCGCGTCGTTGCATCAACCAACCATAGCATATTCATCTTCGCGTAACGTAACCTCTCATCGCGTGGCTAGCCCCACACTACCCTATTATATCGAATCGATTACCAACTCACCACGGCTACTCCTCGACGGCTGTCACCAATCCATTCAACCAAGCAACCTACCAGTCCTGCAGTAGGATACGTGTTGAAATTCCGCCACGTTTCCGGCTACACGTATACGAATATTTCCATAGTTATTTCCTATTCACGCAACCAACCAGTGTATACTGTATATGCTGACAACGTGGCCACCAACTACAGCAGATATTATATTGATTGCCAACTCCACCACGGCTGTCACCAATCCAACCAACCAAGCGACCTGCCTACCCCAATGCTATTATTCAAGTGATATTTCTAGTCTGTAGTCCCAGTGTTAAAAATGTAGAGTTGAGTATATTAGCTATTATTTTGCAACCGTGTTCAATTTTTCCATTTTTAGTTTTTATTGTATTAATCATATCGCTCGTACTTTTTTTATTTAAAATTGAGTTAATTATTTTCCAGCGTGATTTTGCATTTTTTGCCCCAGCAAATTTTGATTTCATATAATTATTTTTTAATGTGCGATTTAAGTTATTGTATTTATTTCTATTCGTCTTAAAGTTTGCATAATCATCATCAGTTTTAGTTGTTCTCCAGATATATAGTGAGTCCATTTTTTGTTTATTTAGTTGTTTTAGTTCCTGTGTTTCCCATGCATTTTTGTTTGTAGTGTTCTTAGTTCTGTTTTCTGTTATTGTTTTTGTTGTTATAGGAGCATGTCTGTTTAGTACGTTTTCAATTTCATGTTCGAAGTAATTATATGATTTGTCAATGTCCGCGTTATTGTATAGTGGGGCCCAATTTATTTGCGATATATCCTGCAAGAACATTTTTTCTGAGAACTGTTTATAATCTCTGTATGTTATTCTTATGCTACTTTTTTTGGACGTGGGTGTCGCGCTTAGCTTCGTGTCACAATGTAATAATACATAATCGTGGTCAGAGAAGCCACTCGGTGTTGTTATTGAATTATAAATGGATTTATTATGGGAGGTAGTGAGGTATAAGTCAAGTAATGAGTTTTTGTTTTTCCCATTGCCATATCGTGTTGGGGTAAGTTCATTAAGTAGGTCTAGATTATAAGTAATCATATAGTTTTCAAGTTCCTTCACTTTCACATTATTTTTATCTAACATATCACAATTAAAGTCACCTGCTATGATTGTATTACTATAATTGTAGTTCAGTGCATTTTCCGTTTCTTCAAGAAAATCTTCAAGAAAAGATACATTTTTGGGGGGTCGATATACTACGCCGAATAGAATACTGGTATCGATTTCTATCCAAAGTGACTCATATGCAGATTTGCAGTTTTTATTTTGGATGTCCTGCTTTACTTTATGCGGCAAGTTTTCTGGAATATAAATAAGAACCCCCCCTCCCTTTCTTTTCCTCCTATCGTTACGGTAATGTACATATCCAGGTATTGAAATAGATTGTTTACTATGTTTCCGCTTTAACCATGTTTCTGTTACTCCAATTATTGCGTACTGGTTAAGAGACATAATTAATTGTTTTAATTCTTCATAATTTTTCACTAAACTGCGGGTGTTGATTAAAATGAAATTTACCCCGTTAGGATTTTGTGTCATGTAGTCGGTTACTGTTATACATTGTGTATTAGGTCGATTGTTCGTCTTAGTTGGCTGTGTACCTTTAGGTCCCGGGTTAGTTTCTATATCATTGCATTGGGCGAATATGTTTGCTAAAATGTTGCCTGATATGTAAACTATTATATTGATACCTAAACTTATAAAAAATTGTGTGAGCATATGAGTTACTTGGTGCACTCTTGGGACTGTTAGGCGTGGACTAAGTAAAGAACCTGAGTAACGTCTATTGGGACTAAGTACTTTTATATTGTAGGCGTGTGCTGTAACAGTAAAACGGTTATGTACCGACAATTGTGACGCTAATTGTATAGTTAATACTAAACATACTAAACCTACTAAACCTGTGGGTTTTCTACATTCTAATTTACCGTATTGTTTTGTAACAAGCCATATTGCGAGTAGGAAATCTATTAATACAGCAGTGGCAGTGATTATAGTATGGAAAAAGTGAATTTGATTTAGGATGAATACTTGCGGTATTAAGATCTGTAAAAGAATTAACAATGAAAGTCTAATTGGTTTATATTTAGTTTTTCGAAGAAGATTTGGCTTAGATTTTAATAATATTATTTTCTTTTGCGACAAAAATGGGCGAATATAGTTGCCATAGATACTGGCTAGGATATTTACAGCAAAGTTTACATAAACCTCATTTACACAATGTAAATGTAATAAGAAAATATATTTGTTAAACATTAATATCAAATATACAAGATATATACATATGCGCCGAGTTTCAATTCTAAATAAACCCGCCATAAACATATAACAAGCCCCTTGCTGGCAACTCAGTATGGGACGCTCTAACCTGTTATATAGTAAATTGCACTTTAATAGTAATAAATGAATATTGGCGAACAACGGAATTAATAATATGGCGTAAATAAGTTCATGGCAATTCGTAAGTAAGGCACGGTAATTATAATTATATGGTACATACAAAGGTGCTATATGGGTGGCACTGGCGTTGAAATTACATAATAAATGTTTTAAGTTTGGTTTATCTCTATATACTTCTGTCGCTGCTTCGCTTTGTGCTCTGGCGTTAGTTTTATTAAAAATAGTATAATTAAAACATAATGACAATATTATGCATATTAAAATTATTCCGCACTTGAATGAAATAGTTTAGTGATATGTTAGTTATTACGGTTGGTTATGGTTATTATATGGTTCAATGGTTCTTTGTAAAAATGTTAAAGATTATTATTATTCATATATTTATAGCTCGCAGTAACGAAATAAAAGCATCTACTACTGGTCTGTTGTACTTAAGGAGAACCTTCTCTTCAGGTACCTCATGGCACTGAGCCGGGATGGTGTCGGGGTACCGAGCCGGGTTGGTGTCGGGGTACCGAGCCGGGTTGGTGTCAGGGTACCGAGCCGGGTTGGTGTCGGGGTACCGAGCCGGGTTGGTGTCGGGGTACCGAGCCGGGTTGGTGTCAGGGTACCGAGCCGGGTTGGTGTCGGGGTACCGAGCCGGGTTGGTGTCGGGGTACCGAGCCGGGTTGGTGTCGGGGTACCGAGCCGGGTTGGTGTCGGGGTACCGAGCCGGGTTGGTGTCGGGGTACCGAGCCGGGTTGGTGTCGGGGTACCGAGCCGGGTTGGTGTCGGGGTACCGAGCCGGGTTGGTGTCGGGGTACCGAGCCGGGTTGGTGTCGGGGTACCGAGCCGGGTTGGTGTCGGGGTACCGAGCCGGGTTGGTGTCAGGGTACCGAGCCGGGTTGTTGTCGGGGTACCGAGCCGGGTTGGTGTCGGGGTACCGAGCCGGGTTGGTGTCAGGGTACCGAGCCGGGTTGGTGTCGGGGTACCGAGCCGGGTTGGTGTCGGGGTACCGAGCCGGGTTGGTGTCGGGGTACCGAGCCGGGTTGGTGTCAGGGTACCGGGCCGGGTTGGTGTCGGGGTACCGAGCCGGGTTGGTGTCAGGGTACCGAGCCGGGTTGGTGTCAGGGTACCGAGCCAGGTTAGTGTCAGGGTACCGAGCCGTCAGGGTATGCTAAGCTCGCTTTCTTCATTAGACATACAATGGTTGAAACAGTAACACAGTGGTACTCGTATGCTAAGCTCGCTTTCTTCATTATACATACAATGGTTGAAAGAGTAACACAGTGGTACTCGTATGCTAAGCTCGCTTTCTTCATTAGACATACAATGGTTGAAACAGTAACACAGTGGTACTCATATGCTAAGCTCGCTTTCTTCATTAGACATACAATGGTTGAAACAGTAACACAGTGGTACTCGTATTCTAAGCTCGCTTTCTTCATTAGACAGACAATGGTTGAAACAGTAACAAAGTGGTACTCGTATGCTAAGCTCGCTTTCTTCATTAGACATACAATGGTTGAAACAGTAACACAGTGGTACTCGTATGCTAAGCTCGCTTTCTTCATTAGACAGACAATGGTTGAAACAGTAACACAGTGGTACTCGTATGCTAAGCTCGCATTCTTTATTAGATAGACAATGGTTGAAACAGTAACACAGTGGTACCCGTATGCTAAGCTCGCTTTCTTCATTAGACATACAATGGTTGAAACAGTAACACAGTGGTACTCGTATGCTAAGCTCGCTTTCTTCATTAGACAGACAATGGTTGAAACAGTAACACAGTGGTACTCATATGCTAAGCTCGCTTTCTTCATTAGACAGACAATGGTTGAAACAGTAACACAGTGGTACCCGTATGCTAAGCTCGCTTTCTTCATTAGACAGACAATGGTTGAAACAGTAACACAGTGGTACTCATATGCTAAGCTCGCTTTCTTCATTAGACAGACAATGGTTGAAACAGTAACACAGTGGTACCCGTATGCTAAGCTCGCTTTCTTCATTTGACAGACAATGGTTGAAACAGTAACACAGTGGTACCCGTATGCTAAGCTCGCTTTCTTCATTAGACAGACAATGGTTGAAACAGTAACACAGTGGTACCCGTATGCTAAGCTCGCTTTCTTCATTAGACAGACAATAGTTGAAACAGTAACACAGTGGTACTCATATGCTAAGCTCGCTTTCTTCATTAGACAGACAATGGTTGAAACAGTAACACAGTGGTACTCATATGCTAAGCTCGCTTTCTTCATTAGACATACAATGGTTGAAACAGTAACACAGTGGTACTCATATGCTAAGCTCGCTTTCTTCATTAGACATACAATGGTTGAAACAGTAACACAGTGGTACTCATATGCTAAGCTCGCTTTCTTCATTAGACATACAATGGTTGAAACAGTAACACAGTGGTACTCATATGCTAAGCTCGCTTTCTTCATTAGACATACAATGGTTGAAACAGTAACACAGTGGTACTCATATGCTAAGCTCGCTTTCTTCATTAGACAGACAATGGTTGAAACAGTAACACAGTGGTACTCATATGCTAAGCTCGCTTTCTTCATTATACATACAATGGTTGAAACAGTAACACAGTGGTACCCGTATGCTAAGCTCGCTTTCTTCATTAGACAGACAATGGTTGAAACAGTAACACAGTGGTACTCATATGCTAAGCTCGCTTTCTTCATTAGACAGACAATGGTTGAAACAGTAACACAGTGGTACCCGTATGCTAAGCTCGCTTTCTTCATTAGACAGACAATGGTTGAAACAGTAACACAGTGGTACCCGTATGCTAAGCTCGCTTTCTTCATTAGACAGACAATGGTTGAAACAGTAACACAGTGGTACTCATATGCTAAGCTCGCTTTCTTCATTATACATACAATGGTTGAAACAGTAACACAGTGGTACTCGTATGCTAAGCTCGCTTTCTTCATTATACATACAATGGTTGAAACAGTAACACAGTGGTACCCGTATGCTAAGCTCGCTTTCTTCATTATACATACAATGGTTGAAACAGTAACACAGTGGTACCCGTATGCTAAGCTCGCTTTCTTCATTAGACAGACAATGGTTGAAACAGTAACACAGTGGTACTCATATGCTAAGCTCGCTTTCTTCATTATACATACAATGGTTGAAACAGTAACACAGTGGTACTCGTATGCTAAGCTCGCTTTCTTCATTATACATACAATGGTTGAAACAGTAACACAGTGGTACCCGTATGCTAAGCTCGCTTTCTTCATTAGACAGACAATGGTTGAAACAGTAACACAGTGGTACTCATATGCTAAGCTCGCTTTCTTCATTAGACAGACAATGGTTGAAACAGTAACACAGTGGTACCCGTATGCTAAGCTCGCTTTCTTCATTAGACAGACAATGGTTGAAACAGTAACACAGTGGTACCCGTATGCTAAGCTCGCTTTCTTCATTAGACAGACAATGGTTGAAACAGTAACACAGTGGTACCCGTATGCTAAGCTCGCTTTCTTCATTAGACAGACAATGGTTGAAACAGTAACACAGTGGTACTCATATGCTAAGCTCGCTTTCTTCATTAGACAGACAATGGTTGAAACAGTAACACAGTGGTACTCATATGCTAAGCTCGCTTTCTTCATTAGACATACAATGGTTGAAACAGTAACACAGTGGTACTCATATGCTAAGCTCGCTTTCTTCATTAGACAGACAATGGTTGAAACAGTAACACAGTGGTACTCATATGCTAAGCTCGCTTTCTTCATTAGACAGACAATGGTTGAAACAGTAACACAGTGGTACCCGTATGCTAAGCTCGCTTTCTTCATTACACAGACAATGGTTGAAACAGTAACACAGTGGTACCCGTATGCTAAGCTCGCTTTCTTCATTAGACAGACAATGGTTGAAACAGTAACACAGTGGTACTCATATGCTAAGCTCGCTTTCTTCATTATACATACAATGGTTGAAACAGTAACACAGTGGTACTCGTATGCTAAGCTCGCTTTCTTCATTATACATACAATGGTTGAAACAGTAACACAGTGGTACTCATATGCTAAGCTCGCTTTCTTCATTATACATACAATGGTTGAAACAGTAACACAGTGGTACTCGTATGCTAAGCTCGCTTTCTTCATTATACATACAATGGTTGAAACAGTAACACAGTGGTACCCGTATGCTAAGCTCGCTTTCTTCATTAGACAGACAATGGTTGAAACAGTAACACAGTGGTACCCGTATGCTAAGCTCGCTTTCTTCATTAGACAGACAATGGTTGAAACAGTAACACAGTGGTACTCATATGCTAAGCTCGCTTTCTTCATTATACATACAATGGTTGAAACAGTAACACAGTGGTACTCGTATGCTAAGCTCGCTTTCTTCATTATACATACAATGGTTGAAACAGTAACACAGTGGTACTCATATGCTAAGCTCGCTTTCTTCATTATACATACAATGGTTGAAACAGTAACACAGTGGTACTCGTATGCTAAGCTCGCTTTCTTCATTATACATACAATGGTTGAAACAGTAACACAGTGGTACCCGTATGCTAAGCTCGCTTTCTTCATTATACATACAATGGTTGAAACAGTAACACAGTGGTACCCGTATGCTAAGCTCGCTTTCTTCATTAGACAGACAATGGTTGAAACAGTAACACAGTGGTACTCATATGCTAAGCTCGCTTTCTTCATTATACATACAATGGTTGAAACAGTAACACAGTGGTACCCGTATGCTAAGCTCGCTTTCTTCATTAGACAGACAATGGTTGAAACAGTAACACAGTGGTACTCATATGCTAAGCTTGCTTTCTTCATTATACATACAATGGTTGAAACAGTAACACAGTGGTACTCATATGCTAAGCTCGCTTTCTTCATTATACATACAATGGTTGAAACAGTAACACAGTGGTACTCGTATGCTAAGCTCGCTTTCTTCATTATACATACAATGGTTGAAACAGTAACACAGTGGTACTCATATGCTAAGCTCGCTTTCTTCATTATACATACAATGGTTGAAACAGTAACACAGTGGTACTCGTATGCTAAGCTCGCTTTCTTCATTATACATACAATGGTTGAAACAGTAACACAGTGGTACCCGTATGCTAAGCTCGCTTTCTTCATTATACATACAATGGTTGAAACAGTAACACAGTGGTACCCGTATGCTAAGCTCGCTTTCTTCATTAGACATACAATGGTTGAAACAGTAACACAGTGGTACTCATATGCTAAGCTCGCTTTCTTCATTATACATACAATGGTTGAAACAGTAACACAGTGGTACTCGTATGCTAAACTCGCTTTCTTCATTATACATACAATGGTTGAAACAGTAACACAGTGGTACCCGTATGCTAAGCTCGCTTTCTTCATTAGACAGACAATGGTTGAAACAGTAACACAGTGGTACTCATATGCTAAGCTCGCTTTCTTCATTATACATACAATGGTTGAAACAGTAACACAGTGGTACTCGTATGCTAAGCTCGCTTTCTTCATTATACATACAATGGTTGAAACAGTAACACAGTGGTACTCATATGCTAAGCTCGCTTTCTTCATTAGACAGACAATGGTTGAAACAGTAACACAGTGGTACCCGTATGCTAAGCTCGCTTTCTTCATTAGACAGACAATGGTTGAAACAGTAACACAGTGGTACTCATATGCTAAGCTCGCTTTCTTCATTATACATACAATGGTTGAAACAGTAACACAGTGGTACTCATATGCTAAGCTCGCTTTCTTCATTATACATACAATGGTTGAAACAGTAACACAGTGGTACTCATATGCTAAGCTCGCTTTCTTCATTATACATACAATGGTTGAAACAGTAACACAGTGGTACTCATATGCTAAGCTCGCTTTCTTCATTATACATACAATGGTTGAAACAGTAACACAGTGGTACTCATATGCTAAGCTCGCTTTCTTCATTATACATACAATGGTTGAAACAGTAACACAGTGGTACTCGTATGCTAAGCTCGCTTTCTTCATTATACATACAATGGTTGAAACAGTAACACAGTGGTACCCGTATGCTAAGCTCGCTTTCTTCATTAGACAGACAATGGTTGAAACAGTAACACAGTGGTACTCATATGCTAAGCTCGCTTTCTTCATTAGACAGACAATGGTTGAAACAGTAACACAGTGGTACTCATATGCTAAGCTCGCTTTCTTCATTAGACAGACAATGGTTGAAAGAGTAACACAGTGGTACTCGTATGCTAAGCTCGCTTTCTTCATTAGACAGACAATGGTTGAAACAGTAACACAGTGGTACCCGTATGCTAAGCTCGCTTTCTTCATTAGATATACAATGGTTGAAACAGTAACACAGTGGTACTCGTATGCTAAGCTCGCTTTCTTCATTAGACAGACAATGGTTGAAACAGTAACACAGTGGTACTCATATGCTAAGCTCGCTTTCTTCATTAGACAGACAATGGTTGAAACAGTAACACAGTGGTACTCATATGCTAAGCTCGCTTTCTTCATTGTACATCTCACATAACGAAATGATTTCCTATCATAAATCTAATTGGGTGTGGCACTCAGTGTGCGTGATTACATTATTAATTATTTATTGGAATCATTCTTGCTGTTATCTTTCCAGTGCGTATATTCAATATTTTATAGAATTATGGCACTCAAATTGCCTACTGATTTAAAGTTTGCCCTCTTAATCATTGTTTCTAGGACCACTTACTGCCCTAGATAATGTGCCTCCTAGCAACCTTCCATTGCTGTGACGATTCAATTTGGATTAACCACATGTGGCCGACTCATTTCCAATAGGAATCCTATTAAAATGGACTCTCTGGTATTTGTTTTCTTAAATCTTAATGTTTTCCGGCCATTGCTGTCCCATGACCATCAAGGAAATAATTGAAATAATTATATAACTTTAACAATGGCATAAGATAATCGTTTAGGCTCATTAAGCCGGGGAATGCCAGTTCACCACCATGGGTGATCTTCCACAGTAAACCCTTCCACTCTGTTTCCTAAAGGAATGCCTGTTCACCACCATGGGTGATCTTCCACAGTAAACCCTTCCACTCTGTTTCCTAAAGGAATGCCTGTTCACAACCATGGGTGATCTTCCACAGTAAACCCTTCCACTTGTTTCCTAAAGGAATGTCTGTTCACCACCATGGGTGATCTTCCACAATAAAACTTTTCACTCTGTTTCCCAAGTTAAGTTGGTTCTAATTTATGGACCAGCCCCGAACAAAAGCCTGGGTTGGGGTATGTTGTGGAATTTAAAGCACAGTTAGTTAAGTGTAAGTGTTAACTGTAAAACCAGGGCCTCCTGATTGGACACGCATGAATGTCACCACTATAGACCAATCTGTGGCGAACTTTAACAATTAACATTATATTGAAAGCGTATTCCTGCATACGTTCTCGTAATATTAGACAATGAACGTGGAAAACGAAACACGGGATGCAATAAGTGGACTTCTCACTGATGGCTGTTACCTATAAGGCGGGATTGGCGGCTCTTTTACTCCAAAATTGACGCTCATTGCAGTTTTATCGCTTTCTTTCACTCTCTTTTCTTTTAGAATAATCATTTCCTTTATTCCTCCATTATAGGACACCTATGTCCTCGTCCTTTAGCTTTAATTATTGCAGACACCAGTCAGTCAAATGTGAAATATTTCTTTAATTTGTAGTGATAGGAATTTTATCAATAAGTAATCAATATTAGTTAATGTTTTGAGATTGATACATACGGTAACGGTAGACACATTGCACAATGCCATCATGCTTTCAATGACTGCTTGATCTGTGGTTGCGAACCCAGGTGAGGTGATGGGATGAGACAGGACATCTAATTGAGCAATGGAATGGGCAGGTAGAGCCTGTAGGAAATGTGCAACACCAGCAAATCTGCATAGATTCCCTCACT
The DNA here is from genome assembly GCA_032718475.1 of Nemertoderma westbladi. NCBI lineage: Eukaryota > Metazoa > Xenacoelomorpha > Nemertodermatida > Nemertodermatidae > Nemertoderma > Nemertoderma westbladi. Next base: position 7,958 of record JAUCBJ010008916.1, on the reverse strand, counting down.
GAAAACTCGATCAACCATATCGTACAGTAGTAGTATACTACGTACAGTTACTATAGTTACTACTTACAGTTGTAGTATACTACATACAGTTACTATAGTTACTACTTACAGTTGTAGTATACTACGTACAGTTACTATAGTTACTACTTACAGTTGTAGTATACTACATACAGTTACTATAGTTACTACTTAGAATGCAGTTAAGGCTGCATCTAGGTCCCTGAACAGGCAGTACTCTGTTAATCTACAGGAGCTAATAAACCAACAGGTTGATGCCATCAATGATGCTGACGACAGCAGGCAATCATCCCAGGCATGGAAATCGATAAATTTGCTTACTGGGCGGAAAAGCCAACCAACCACCAAGGTTAAGGCGGAATCACCAGCCGATCGCCTCAATGGTTGGAAAGCCCACTTTGAAAAGCTCCTCAATAATGACAGGGTATTGCCTGATAACTTTATAGAAGTAAAAGTGTCTGAGTCTGTACTCCCAGATATTCCCATTGGCGATATCTCCTTTGCAGAAGTGAAGGCTGCTGCAAAGAGCATTAAGACCAATCGTGCCAGTGGAGTAGATGGTGTTCCCCCTGAGGTCTTTAAAATGTTAAAAGTGTTTTAAAAGTCTTTTAAAAGTGTTTAAAGCTCATCTATCCCATCATAGTAGACATGTACCGAACAACAAGAGTCCCACAAGAAATGAAAACAAATAAGTTGGTGTCAGTTCCCAAGAAGGGCAATCTAACACTCTATGGTTCTTTTCGGGGAATCTCATTGATCTCGATTGCTGCAAAGCTATACAATAGGATTCTATTAAATCGCATCAGGGATCCCATTGAGAGACTGCTCCGTGGAAATCAGAATGGGTTCCGTAAAGGTCGTGGGACCATGGAGCCCATTTTGGCACTTAGAAAGATAATTGAAGAATTCTCAAAAAAGAAAGACAGGCATCTGGCTGTTATCTTTGTTGACTTATTCAAGGCCTTTGATTCAGTCTCTCGCTCACGTATGTTCAGCATACTTTCATTATATGGGATTCCTGATGAAATTATTGCAGCAATCAGATCAGTATACGTTGGTTCGACAACATTTGTGTCTACTGTTGACGGTGACACAGAACCATTTGAAGTGTTATGGGGCGTCCTCCAAGGAGACACACTTGCACCATTCTTGTTCATTATTGTGGTTGACTATGTTCTACGCATGTCCTTAGATCATCATAATGATGATGGGGTGATGATAACTCCACCTACTGGCTCCAGAAGTCGACGAAATCCTGCCAAGTACCTAACTGATCTAGACTTTGCTGATGACTTAGGAGTACTCTCAGAATCATTAGAGGGAGCCCAACGGCTCCTCAGCTCATTAGAACATGCTGCTTCTAGTGTTGGTCTTTTTATTAACTCCAGAAAGACCAAAATTTTGACAGTTAACTTTGAAAGTCCTCAGCAAGTCTCTGATCGGATGAGCATAAGCTCAAAGGATGGTATGCTTGAGCATGTGGACGACTTCTGTTACCTGGGATCATGGATCCGGAAGTCAGGTGAGGACCTTCGAATACGTAAGGGAAAGGCATGGGCAGCCTTGAATAGGCTTTCCAGGATTTGGAAGTCACCGAGAATTAATCGGAAACTTAAGGTCCGATTATTTAGAGCAGCAGTCGTTCCAGTACTCCTCTACGGGAGTCCATGCTGGGCTCTAACTGCTGAGGACACCAAATCTCTGGATGGCACATTCACAAGAATGCTACGCCGGGTTCATTGTGTCAAGTACAATGCACAGCACACATTTCCAACCAGACACTATATAACATTGGAGGTGTCTCATTGGTTCCCCCAAGCTTGACACTAGAACAAAATCGCCTCCGCTTTGCAGGACATTGCTTTCGCCGTGAGGACCAGCCAGTGCATAATCTTGTACTTTGGCAGCCTCATGGAGTGAATAACCACGGTGGACAGCCCATGACTTTCTTGAGACGCATCTTAAATGACACTGGCCTTGAAGATGCGGATGATCTAGCAAATGTCATGGGTGATAGGGAGTTGTGGCGGTGTAATTTTGTTGACAAGCCGGCACAGCATTCTTAAAAATGCAGCTGCAATGCAGCATGCCGATCCTAGTAGTAGTATCCTAGTACATACAGTTACTATAGTTACTACTTACAGTTGTAGTATACTACGTACAGTTACTATAGTTACTACTTACAGTTGTAGTATACTACATACAGTTACTATAGTTACTACTTACAGTTGTAGTATACTACGTACAGTTACTATAGTTACTACTTACAGTTGTAGTATACTACATACAGTTACTATAGTTACTACTTACAGTTGTAGTATACTACGTACAGTTACTATAGTTACTACTTGCAGTTGTAGTATACTACATACAGTTACTATAGTCACTACTTACAGTTGTAGTATACTACGTACAGTTACTATAGTTACTACTTACAGTTGTAGTATACTACATACAGTTACTATAGTTACTACTTACAGTTGTAGTATACTACGTACAGTTACTAAAATTACTACTTACAGTTGTAGTATACTACATACAGTTACTATAGTTACTACTTACAGTTGTAGTATATACGTACAGTTACTATAGTTAGTACTTACAGTTGTAGTATACTACATACAGTTACTACAGTTACTACTTACAGTTGTAGTATACTACGTACAGTTACTATAGTTACTACTTACAGTTGTAGTATACTACATACAGTTACTATAGTTACTACTTACAGTTGTAGTATACTACATACAGTTACTATAGTTACTACTTACAGTTGTAGTATACTACGTACAGTTACTATAGTTACTACTTACAGTTGTAGTATACTACGTACAGTTACTATAGTTACTACTTACAGTTGTAGTATACTACATACAGTTACTATAGTTACTACTTACAGTTGTAGTATACTACGTACAGTTACTATAGTTACTACTTACAGTTGTAGTATACTACATACAGTTACTATAGTTACTACTTACAGTTGTAGTATACTACCTACAGTTACTATAGTTACTACTTACAGTAGTAGTATACTACGTACAGTTACTATAGTTAGTACTTACAGTTGTAGTATACTACATACAGTTACTATAGTTACTACTTACAGTAGTAGTATACTACATACAGTTACTATAGTTACTACTTACAGTTGTATTTGTTTCGCATTCATTTTTAATCCGCTGAATATTTAATTTTACCGAGTAGAATATTTAATTTTACCGAGTAGAATATTTAATTTTACCGAGTAGAATATTTAATTTTACCGAGTAGAATATTTAATTTTACCGAGTAGAATATTTAATTTTACCGAGTAGAATATTTAATTTTACCGAGTAGAATATTTAATTTTACCGAGTAGAATATTTAATTTTACCGAGTAGAATATTTAATTTTACCGAGTAGAATATTTAATTTTACCGAGTAGAATATTTAATTTTACCGAGTAGAATATTTAATTTTACCGAGTAGAATATTTAATTTTACCGAGTAGAATATTTAATTTTACCGAGTAGAATATTTAATTTTACCGAGTAGAATATTTAATTTTACCGAGTAGAATATTTAATTTTACCGAGTAGAATATTTAATTTTACCGAGTAGAATATTTAATTTTACCGAGTAGAATATTTAATTTTACCGAGTAGAATATTTAATTTTACCGAGTAGAATATTTAATTTTACCGAGTAGAATATTTAATTTTACCGAGTAGAATATTTAATTTTACCGAGTAGAATATTTAATTTTACCGAGTAGAATATTTAATTTTACCGAGTAGAATATTTAATTTTACCGAGTAGAATATTTAATTTTACCGAGTAGAATATTTAATTTTACCGAGTAGAATATTTAATTTTACCGAGTAGAATATTTAATTTTACCGAGTAGAATATTTAATTTTACCGAGTAGAATATTTAATTTTACCGAGTAGAATATTTAATTTTACCGAGTAGAATATTTAATTTTACCGAGTAGAATATAGGTCCGATTTGATGAATTGGTATTACCAATTAATATGAACTAATCTTAAAATTATTGTGTAGATGTGAAGAAAGCTATATTTCGAGGTGATATATAAAAATTCATGGTTTATGTTAAGAGAATAGTTTGTCAATGGCAATGACATATAATGATTACCAGAAAAGGACTTAAAGATCGAAGGCTTTTGTCATGCGCGGCCCACAATCGAGTTTTCATATCGACAGCGATACAACTATTTTGTCTATTTTGACTATTTTCACTCTTTAGATGTAGGAATGGTAGGAAGGCTTATCTAAATGTGGATAGCAGTAATGTGTGTGCGCAATGCAAGTTGTTTGTCTACGGACCTAGACAAACCCGAATTCGCATCGAGACTATTTTTAGTATAAATTACCCCAGATTTTCTGGGAGGAAAATCTAGGTTGAACGCATTGAACCCGGGTTGCCACAACCATAGTAATAAATGCTGCAATGGACCATCAGAATTCCGTCTTCAGCTCTTTCATTTCTTGGCATCCGCTGCTTTGAGTGAGTAAAGTTGGATGCAGCGTATAGTGGCTAATTTCTCCAAGGGATCCTCCTGAATGATAAAGCAGTTGGCTCTATATTATAGAACCTTTATTATGCCGGTAATGTCCCCAGCCTAGGGACCAAGGATGTGTTTCTATCTTGGCGCACCTAGTGAACAAACCTCGTGTGTATTTCATGCCCACAAGCAGCGGCAATCCACCCATTAAAGTTGGTTATTATCCGTTAACGCATAGCGCTGCATACATTATGTTAAACTTCCATTGCAGCCGCGAATGGGCTGCTACCGTTCTGAGTTAATAGTATCGATTTATCAATCTCACTCCACAGAACATTGGCTTGGCTTTACCTGGGGGGTGGGGAGAAGGGATGGGGTTGGGGTGTTATGGGAACGCTTGGTGGATGTTGGATTGGGGGTGGGGAGAAGGGATGGGGTGTTTTGGGGACGCTTGGTGGATGTTGGATTGGGGGTGGAGAGAAGGGATGGGGTGTTATTGGAAGGCTTGGTGGATGTTGGATTGGGGGTGGGGAGAAGGGATGGGGTGTTTTGGGGACGCTTGGTGGATGTTGGATTGGGGGTGGGGAGAAGGGATGGGGTGTTTTGGGGACGCTTGGTGGATGTTGGATTGGGGGTGGGGAGAAGGGATGGGGTGTTTTGGGGACGCTTGGTGGATGTTGGATTGGGGGTGGGGAGAAGGGATGGGGTGTTTTGGGGACGCTTGGTGGATGTTGGATTGGGGGTGGGGAGAAGGGATGGGGTGTTTTGGGGACGCTTGGTGGATGTTGGATTGCGAAATTAACAATATTAATAGTAGAATTGGAGTAAATTAGAAGATATTGGTTCCGATATATATTTGATTGATATCTTTTTTCCAAATAAATGTATATTTTATTATAATTACAATAATTGAGTGGGGCTTATGCAATAACTTTGATGAGCCCTCTGTCGGTATGTGTTGCAGGGCTCTAACACTACAATCCTTAGCCAAAAAGCTAAATATTTCACACAAACATATAATGTTTTCTTTGATCTGATTACTTCACACAATGAACTTGGCAATCTTTTATCAATTTCTCAGATATTACCTTGGCCCATATATCGTATAATGTATTGTTGTAAATGGTCATATTAATTACCTAATTATTGTTATTAATCATTGAGGCAGCAGCTGAATACTGGGATTATCTACCACAGATAAATTGGCTGAATAGATATCAAGAATAATTGCACCTATTGTTGTACATGTATTGGGTATCCTGGACCCACCCTATGGAGTACGCCTACCTAATGCACCAAAATAAACGTGCACTCAGGTGTGCGTATAGGACCACTTTTTTCACCCTCGATAAGATGATTTCATTATTTTTGCTCAGTTGGGTGTAGTCCCTGGCAGAGGGCAGAGCCTTTGCAAAAGGTAGACAATTAATGGGGATGGAAATTAACGTATGTGAAGGTGAGTCTGTCTCAACAGGGCCGATTTGCGGTATTGACTGTATTGGCTGTATCACAGGGCTGGCGTACTGTGGTCTATTTACAGCTGTAATTACCATATCAACGGGAAAAATTGTATTATTATTTTTGTAAAATGTATTGATTGTTATCACTTCGAAAATATGTTAAGCTAATATACTTAGCTTTTTGTATACTAAAGATGAGGCCCTCTTTGGCCACCCAGGGGTCCCTTTCATTGGCTTCCGACGGCTGTCCCTCCATTATTGGAAACACAGGGGCCCCATTCGGTGTTACTCTTTGTTGCCATTTTCGGACAACTCTTCGATTTATCACTCTCAGCGTTTCAAAATTGTTTGGTTTTGGCTAACATTTGGCATATAGGTGCCTAAGTTACTATTCTACATGACAGGTCAGAAAATTTTTTTTTTCGCTATTTAATATTAGTTAATACTAGTTAACAACAAATAAAACTTGGTTGCGCTTAAAACCCTAAGGCTTTTTCAGTTTTGAATATAATCACATGAAAGTTTTTTTATATGATAGATCAAAGATGGTCAACAAATCTATCAGACGAAATTTTGTTAAAATAATTCCGCACCGCTAGGTGGCGCTGCAAATTTATGCAAATTTTTAGGTTTTTTATAAATAGTATTAAATTTTATTAACAAAAAATTTCGAAAAGTTGACTGATACTTTTATGCAGGGTGGCTATCTAGACACCCACAGTATGTTTCAGACTAATTACTCAAAAATTGTAGAAGTAGTAGGGTTTTGAAGTTGACAATTTCATGAAAAATCTTTCACCTTTCATTATACCGTATTATCCTATTCGTATATCGTATTAACCTTTCATTATACATAGTAATAGTAATTTCAATAGGATTCCCTAAATGGAAATTTACATAACTTGAAAACTAAAAGAGCTATTAAATAGCGGTTTTCAGATTTGGAAACACCATTTAATGGTGCATTATATTAGACCATAAAAGAAATTTCGACATATTTTGGACCAAAATGGTGTACCACCCCCCTTAATGTCTTGGGCAAAGTCCGGCCCCCAACTTATCAGGCTTGTTAGACAGCTTTATACATAACTATACACACATACACACACACACACACACACAACGAATATTATAATTTTACTAATTGAGGTGCCTTCTTTAAAAATATGTATTTATTCCCCAATTGGGCGTAATAAATATTCTATACTTTAACATAAGTTTATGTGATGTGCTGCGCGAAGGCGCAACTTCGTGTATTATTTATGTATAAAAATGTATAATTTATCATTAAAACTTTTAATAAAAAGGTCTTTCAAAATTTATTAATCCTTGAAAATTTTATATTTAGCGCCACCTAGCGGCGGACAAGAAATTGCAGAACGCAAAAATTTACGACTAAACTTTTACTCTTCTTCATAAAAATCAAATTTCAAAAAATTAACCGAGCCGTTGCTAAGATACCGAGCCGTTGCCAAGATATTGGTGCCCAAACGTTGCGCCAGACTGACAGACAAACAGACACACTTAACAGACAGACATTGACATAGATAGTCGTTCGTACGACTTAGTTAGTCGTTCGCACGACATCACGACTTACTAAGTCGTTCGTACGACATCACGACTTACTAAGTCGTTCGTACGACATCACGACTTACTAAGTCGTTCGTACGACATCACGACTTACTAAGTGGTTCGCACGACTTACTAAGTCGTTCGTACGACATCACGACTTACTAAGTCGTTCGTACGACATCACGACTTACTAAGTCGTTCGTACGACATCACGACTTACTAAGTCGTTCGTACGACATCACGACTTACTAAGTGGTTCGCACGACTTACTAAGTCGTTCGTACGACATCACGACTTACTAAGTCGTTCGCACGACATCACGACTTACTAAGTCGTTCGTACGACATCACGACTTACTAAGTCGTTCGCACGACATCACGACTTACTAAGTCGTTCGTA